>CP025649.1:3708657-3772951 GCA_003576665.1 Ipomoea trifida | reverse complement strand
TTTTAATTTTTCCCGTAAATCTTACCGACCACCGGTGGACGGTATTTCCGACCAATTACCGACCACAAGTGGTAGGAAATAGTTCTCTTTATCCGACGATTTCCATCAATGTTTCCGACGTCTTCAAAAAGAAGTCGGTAATTCCGACCACCTAGACTAGTGGTCGGTAATACCGAGGGCATTTTTCCGAACCCATAAAGTGGTCGGTAAGTTGGTCGGAAACTGTTGTTCCGACCGGAAATCACCCTTTTCCGACCACTTTTCGGTGGTCGGAAAAATGAATATTTCCAGCAGTGGTTGCTTTTCACATAAATTTCTTTATTGCAGGTGATATCTGTAGTTGATGCTAGGGAAGTATGGCATTAAATAAGATGCAGAATGCCAAGGGAGCAGCATTGAGACTACTTGCAGAAAGTTATACAAGTAGAGATCAGGTTAGTTTGGAGTCACAAAAAACTTTACGTATTACTCCATATTACGGTGAGATGATATATGATGTTGTGAAAATGTCTGCAGGTTTGCATTATTCCTTTTCGTGGAGATGCTGCAGAAGTTCTTTTGCCTCCTTCAAGGTCAATCTCAATGGCAAGAAAGCGTCAGCGTCTTGAGAGACTTTCCTGTGGGTGGGGGTTCTCCGCTTGCTCATGGACTAACTACGGTAGGTGAATTAGATTGGTATATGTAAGTGTTGCTTGTCGTGCAATTCTTTGTATAATTTATAGTGGTTGCATAGAAGGAATTTCTTTTCAAAATTTAGTTAAACTTCATTCTTTGAATTTTTTCATAAGCAACTTTTGCTTTCTCACTTGATAAATTGCAGAAAATAGTATTTAGCTTTTCAAGCATATTACTTCTTATACTAACCACCGTATAGCTTGGGTTATGTTCCAGTATAGTTGTCTCATAGTTCAAGTGTAATCCTGTTCAGGCGGTTAGAGTTGGGATGAATGCAGAGAAGAGTGGTGATGTTGGACGCATAATGATCATTGCAATTACTGATGGTAGAGCAAACATATCATTAAAAAGATCTACTGATCCTGAAGCAGCAGCCTCTTCTGATGCACCCAGACCCTCTACTCAAAATTAAGTGTTCATTTTGTCATGATACTAAATTAATTATTCATTGTCATGATGGCTGATAAATTTTAAATGAGTCTAATCTACTTGTGCACTTGGGTCATGATTTTTAAATAATTATTGGGTTTCATTCTGTAAATATTGTGGGAAGGATGAGATTCTTGAGGCAACTGGTAAAATATATAGGGAATGCCCCTCCTTGTTATTGATACCGAGAACAAGTTTGTGTCCTCTGGCTTTCCAAAAGAAATTGCAAAAATTGCTCAAGGTTCGTTCACTGATGTCTGATGGTAGCTTCCTTATGAGTTCACTTTTATTTTTCTTTTTCAGGGAAGTATTATTATTTCCCAAATGCTTCAGATGCTGTTATCTCTGCAACAACAAAGGATGCATTGGCTACTCTAGAGAGCTCCTAAACCTTCAAGGGTTCAAAAATATAACTTGAAATATGACATTTTTTAAATTTCGCTTTAGGCTTATAAAAAATGTTTGGATCGGCCCTGTCACTTACAAATTCAAAGTATGTGATTGAAAAGTTGAATAGGGTGCAAAATGAGAATAAAGCAGTTATCAGGAGAGATACTTGCGTAGCAGCAATCGGAGAAAGACCAACCAATTTGGTGGATAGAAATGGATAGCAACGCTAATCTTCATTTAGCACTTGCTCCATCAAGTGTGGCAGAGAAAAGTACGCCAAAAGAAATATGCGATACTCTCATAAAGTTGCATGAGGCTAAATCATTGCACAGTAATGTCTTCTTGAAGAGGAAGCTATACACTCTCAGGATGATGGAGACATCCTTAGTAACTGAGCACATTAACATTGTCAATATTCTATTTTCACAACTCTTGGCATTGAGTTATAAAATAGAAGTGAAGGAACTATTGAAATTTTACCCAAAGTCTACCGAAATCATATGATCAATTCATTATCAATCTAATCAACAACAATGAGGTACTCGGGATCATCAAAGTAACCAAGGGCGCGCTTATTGGGATGAAAGCTTAAAAGGTAGCGATCAATCTATACATACTTAAAGGATAAACACAACTACAAGGAAAAATATCTATTGCATCAGACAATATGACAACGAATAAACGATGATGTGTCATCAAAAACTTGGCCACATGTCGGAACGAGGTCTAAAGATTCTTGCTGATCAACATTTTCTTCCAGGGCTCAAAAATGTTTCATTACCTTTCTGTGAGCATTATGTTACAAGTAAGAAACATAGATTAAAGTTCGAGAGCTCTAAAACAAGAAGCAAAGCTATCTTGGAGCTAATCTACACTTTGATGTTTGGCAAACACCAGTTATATCCTTAGGAGGTGCAAAGTATTTTGTATCATTCATCGACAACTACTCTAGAAGATGTTGGTGCATCCAATCAAGCGGAAGGTGGATGTATTTGAAGTTAAAAAGACTCAAGTGCTTGAGATCGGATAATGGAGGAGAATATACTATAATGTTGAATTTGATAAATTCTGTCTACAAGATGATATCAAACAACAGTTCTTAGTGGCATATACTCCACAACAAAATGGAGTAGCAGAACGGATGAACAGAACTTATAGGAAAGAACAACGGCAATGTTGAGAATTGCATATTTATTTTGGGGTGAAGTAGTCAAAATCACATGTTATGTGATCAATAGGTCACCATTGACCACAATTGATATGAAAACGCCAATAGAAATGTAGATTGGTAAGCTATCTAGTTATTCTCACTTACATACATTTGGGTGTTCGACATATGTTATTACAACACTCAAAAAACATCAAAACTTGATCCAAAATCAAGAAATTGTGTTTTTTTGGGGTATGTTGATAGAGGGAAGGGATACGCTAGTGGGATCCCATTACCCACAAGGTTATCATCAGTAGGGATGTTATATTTATAGAAGACAAGGTATAAGAAAGTGAAAGCACTAGGAATGAGAAACAAGTGACAACTACAATACAAGTTGAAGGAAGGAAGGAAGAAGAAATTATAGCTTCCTCTAAATCAATAATAGAGCATGATAAACAAGATCAAGCTGAGTCTTTAAGTTCAAAAGTTCGACAATCAACTTTGGAGAGGAGACAACCAGCATGGCAGTCAAATTATTCTATGAAGGAAAATTTTGCATATTGTCTACTAATAGAATATGGTGAGCCATTAACTTACCATGAGGCTATGAAAGGTCCAAATGCATCTTTGTGGATGACAACGATGCAAGAAGAAATTGAAGATCTTCATAAGAATAAAACATGGGGACTTGTCCCATACCACAAGGAAGGAAGGCTATTGGAAATAAATGGGTCTATAAGATCAAACGAGATAGTTATAATCAAGTGCAACGGTATCGTGCTCGATTAGTTGTGAAAGAATTTGCAAAGAAGAATGAGTTGATTTCAACGAGATATTTTTTCCTGTTGTACGACTTACAACAATTAGAGCAGTCTTAGTGATGTGTGTTGTGCTTAACTTGTATATTGAGCAGTTGGATGTGAAAATTGCATTTCTACACGGAGAACTTGAAGAAGAGATTTACATATGCACCAACCAAAAGGTTTTGAAGAAAAAAAAAAACAGAACTTGATTTGCAGGTTCAACAAATCTCTATACGGTCTCAAATAGGCGCCGCGATGTTGGTATAAGAGATTTGATTCATTCATTTTCAGTCTTGGATACCATAGATTTAATTAAGATCCTTGAGTACCGTATGCATCAACAGTACAATGGACAGTTTAATGTTTGTTTTGATCTGCACTTGATAGGGAATATTCCCCAATTTTGACCTCCCTATACGTCTATGCTCTTGTTTTGTAGTCGGGTAGGGGTCAAATAGTTCGGCTCAAAGTCAAAGTCAACATGTCAGCATTTGGACCTATATAAGGGCACTTGACCCTTTGGTAAAGGGGCCAATCAAGTTGGTCAAGTTGTTGACTCGGTAACCATAAGGTTACAAGTTTGACTCCCAGTGAAATTTGAGAACGACCTATTTGGCGCTTAAGCTAATTTAACCTCTGGTTGTCCTTTGCCAGCAAGGGTCACTAGGTGACGTTTACCCAGTGCACACCTTTAGGTAGTGGTTGTAGATTCCCTTATCACCTATGAGTTTAGCCAGTCAGTTACGAGCAACCTAGGCTGATTTATCCCCTTGTGATCTTTTGCCAGTTAAGATTATAAGGTGAGGCGCATGCCCTCGACCCTCAGGTAGTGGCTGCAATTTTTCCTTATCACCCAAAAAAAATACAGAATCTCCTAACACATTAACAATAAACCAGATGCATAAATAGCACTCAAATGGCCAAAAAAGGGCACAATTAGAATGAAGAAACATACAACAGCTAACATACTTACATAGGGTAACTTAAAAATCATATAGTATTAGTAAAAAGAAAATGAAAACTCTTTTAGAATATGATAGAGGTAATTGGAGTCATTTCTGGGAAACTTGGATGCCATGATTACACAGAATGGTAATGATTGGGGTGACTGATAGATGCCTTAAGGGATTAGAACACTCAACCAAGATTTTAATCAATGTTTCAATTCCTCATAGTAAACTTCCATAATACCATGCTGTCTCAATCTGTAAGTGATTTATAAGGTAAGACATCAAATATGAAACCAAGTTTAAAATATGAAATCCTGCAGAGCAAACCTAACAACTGGTATTGTTTCAAAATCTGAAAATAGAGATGATGACAGAACATATAAGCTGGATCACTTTCAACTGCTCGATCTTCAGTGTGGTCTGCGAGGGGGGAAACTGGCATGGATTCGTTGCATGATTGGAGTTCTGCAAGAAGGACAGTCCTTCATTCCTTGGTTCTCATGAAGCATATTGCAGTCTTTGCACAGAACCTGATGAGCACAAGGGAGGAAAGCAACTGAGGTTGCCTTAGTCAAGCACATAGTGCATTCCCATTCGCGTTTGACACCTCCCTGGTCCCTCGAAGCTGCTGCCAATTTTAGAGCAGAGATTTCTTCAATCAGCTTGCACTTGCGTTCCTCGTACTGCAGCCTGTTGGCTGCTGCAATTGCTCTCAAATTATCCTCCTCTGCTTTGACCTGACGCTTCCATTGTTCTCTTTTACTCCTTATGGGCTCAAGCTTCTGGAGATTCTTTATCTTCTCCCTCTCTTCATGCTGCCGGAGAGCCTGAAATAGTCATGTTACATGAATAATTATACAGAACTAATTTGGAAACTATCATAATCCCTGTGAAGAAGCATAACATACCTCAAACTCCCCTTCACGCTTTCTAACTTTCTCTATTCGGGCCTGCAAGCTAGCTGTTTCGCCCTTCAGACCTGCAAGATATTCCTGCAGAGAGCTAGTCTCCCCCTCCAGTGTTTGACACTGTTTCAGTAACTCCTTCTCCCTCTCCACAGTTTCCTCCAGATTTACACAAGACTGTATACTTTTCATCAGTGAATCTGCAATCCCTTTCTTTAGCTTGGTACGTTCTGCCTCGAGCCTTTGGACAGCAGAATTACTCAGTCTCATCTGGGAATGAAAATCAGACAGTTCACCCTCCAACTCAGATTGCCTCTGCTTAACCTTCTCCTCCATTAATGCTTCAAAGTTGCGAGTCTCCTCTCTCTCTTGCCTTAACTTTCTGAGCTCAGGCTGCTCCTTGCTGAGCTTCTGAGCAGCCTCCCTGACCTTCACACTGGTCCAATCAGTCCAGCCTTCTAGCTCCTGCTGCAGAAGTTGCTTGCGCACTATCAACTCCACTATCCTTTCATCTTTCTCACTTAGATGGACAGAAGAAGAGCCCGGGGCTTTCACAGTTGGCTTATTTTCTTGTTTCACCACTGCTGCAGCCTTGGAGGTCACAGCAGGCAGTGAAGAAACAGAAACAACTCCATTTGCTTTGTTCTTCTTCCCAGCAGAGGAGCTAGGCTGAGAGATGAGTGGCTTGCCCATAGTCACATCAATTGATCTGGCCATTCTGGTACTGGTTATAAACCCCCCTCTCCTCTTACCACCTTTGCTACTAGTACTCGTCTCAGCTCGATGTGCCTTCTGGCGAAGCCCTGATAATCCCTTTCTGCCAGCACCACTGGCTTGAGGTGCAGACACAACACTGGCTTTACTGCTACCTGCAGCAGAAGTTTTAGTTTTAGATTGAAATTACAACGAGCTAGTAAGAAAGAATGAATTGGAGATATTCGAATAGCTGCGCTAAATGGCTACATACCTCTTGGGGTCTTGTTTACGCATTGGGAATGCTCGGAGAACAGGACTGGATTTGTGTTCACAGTGCCATGTTGCACAGCCTCAAACATGTTGAGATCGCATATCAAAAGGAGCCACATTGCTTCTGCAACACTGAGGAATGGCTTCACCTCTTTAAGCACACACACCATTTCCAGCAGGATATAAGCTGCTAGGCTTTCTATTCCATCAAACAATGGAATGGAGAAATCAAGGCCGTCCTTGTTGTCCCAATCCAGCACAGCCCAAGCACCAATATAAATATTGGATATGATGTCCAAATAGCCTTGGTACTTGCCACTGTTCAACACAGCCCATTCAGCGTGCTCCTCTGAGAAGCCACATTCATCAACTATTTTGTTCATTGCACTGAGGGTGGCATTCTTTATGTTTGGGATTAGGAGCTTCTCCAACTCTACTGCCATTGGGTCTTCCCATTCAGACAGTGGTGTTGTTTCTTCTGGCCCCTCTTTCGCATCGGACTCGTCTAATCTCTCATTCAACTCATCACAACTCCTTGACTCTGTGGAAGATGAAGATGAAGACTTCCCACGCTCTGATGGAAACTCCACCTTTGTCTTCCCCTTGCTATCATTCACACCGGGAAAAACCTCCTCATTGCTATCACCATTCTTGCTGTTCCCACCAGCTTCTTTTGCTCTTTGCTCAGCCATTTTTAATTTGTTGGAAACAAGTTTTTAGCTACAATTGCAACAACAAATGGTAAGATACACAATAAATAGAGAAAGAGGGGTAATTTGGTTGGAATATTATTGAAATCTGAATTAAATATTTAGTAATTGTAACGTATGTAGTAGACTTTTTATTTTGTAGTGTACACAAGTTTGAAACTTATATAAATAAATAAATAAATTCACCCATATGCATAATGTATGTGTGAGACTTGAAAACAACGAGGAATGCTTGCAAAAAAAAGAAAAACAAGGAAGAGTTTGATTTCTTTTTCAATTTTCCCTCATTATTACACTTTTAGTTTCTCAATTATAATTATACGTTATATAATTTATTCATCATTTTGTCAAATTTATGAAATCTAGTCTATCAATTATTCTAAACGTTATCAACTCCATCTTTGACTATTTGTTAAACTTTCAATCATTTTAAGGTATTCCTTTTTAAAAATAAAAAATAAAAAATTACACAATTCCCAATTTCCCTTCATATGCAACCCATATGCATCATTAGTATTAGTTGCCTTATTAATTCCATATGATTTTCACCCTCGCTTAGGGTTTAAAGTGTGGTGAAAATCATATGAAATAATTAGCATTGAAATTGATACTAATAACGATCAAGGAATAGGTATGAAAGTAAATTCAAAGTAACTGAGGGACTAAATTGGTGACACTTACAATATTTAAACAATTAGACCCTCAATTATTCTAAGGGACTAAATTGCATAAGGAAAATAGTGGAGGGACCAAAAGTTTGATTTTTTCCTTTCAAGAAACAAAAGTGAGATTTTATACGAGAATAACTTTTTCCATTGCTTCATGATTTGAATCTCAATTTAAAGTGAAAAAAATAGTAAAACAAACGAGGTAATTGGATTTAAATCTATTAAGAGAGTTCAAAACTCATAAACCAAACGCCCACAAAAATATTTTAACAAAATCGTATCTTTTCTCTTACAAAAAGAAACAATTTTATTTCAACCGATGACCAAGAAATTCAAAACACATACATTTAGACAAGAAATTGGTGCAGTGCAACATAAGATCCAATTTGGGCAGAACAAAAATTTTGCAAAATTATATAAGAAACACAAAGAAAACCATCATACCTTTGTGTTTCAATGCAAGTGCAGAACCAAAAAGTAGTCTTCTGCAACCAAAAGTAGAAAAAAAGTTCAAAAAAAAATTCTTATATATAGTCAGACCTATATATCAAAGCAAAATCTAGCAAAAGTTGAATATTGGATGAAAATGAGAACCTAAAAAACACTGTTTTAGCAAAAAAAATCATAGCAAGATTGTCTCTATTTTTGAGGTTGCACAGTAGATTTCCAAGAATTTAAGTTCACTCGCTCTTTTGCATATGTGTTTCTACTTTAACATTGATGTTCAACAAAGGTTATATAAGGGCGGTCAGGACATTGCGTGCAACTTGCGTGGCAATTTTACTCGTTGTCGCTCAATTGTTTTGGGATTTTCACATTTTTTTTTCCAGTTTTTCATATTTCTATTTTCTATTTTCAACATGGACATTTGTGTGAAGAGAAAATTACACTTTAGGTTCCTTAATTATATATATTTAATTTGGTCCCTTAATTATTAAAAAAAAAACATTTTGACCTTTAATTATCTCTACCATTGCAGGGTTTGAAGCGTGATGAAAATCATATGAAATAATTAGCATTGGAATTGATACTAACGAGGAATATAGATTGAGATATGAACGTAAATTCAAAGTTGTGTGTGAAGTTCCCCAAAAAAGATCCAAGTAAAATTTTGAAACTAAAGAAAGTTTGAAGACACAGTAATTAATTGACGGGCTAAATTGGTGACACTTAGAACAATCAGGGACTGATTGTTTAAAAATTGTTCGAGGGACTAAATTGCATAAGGAAAATAGTGGAGGGACAAAAGTTTGATTTTTTCCTTTCAAGAATCAAAAGTAAGATTTTATACGAGAATGACTTTTTTCATTCCTTCGTGATTTGAATATCAATTCAAAGTGAAAAAAAATAATAAAACAACAAAGTAACTGGATGTAAATCTATTAGAAAAGTTCAAAACCCATAAGCCAAACACCTATAGAAAATTTTTAACAAAATCATATCTAGTTTAAAAAAAAAAAAGTCGAAAACAAAATCAGTAGCAAAAAGAAACAATTTTATTTCAACCGATGATGACCAAGAAATTCAAAGCACATACGTTCACTATACATTTAGACAAGAAAGGGATGCAACATAAGAGCCAATTTGGGTAGAACAAAAATTTTGAAAAGTGACATAAGAAACACAAATAAAATTGGTACCTTTGTGTTTCAATCCAAGTGCAGAACCAACAAGTAGTCTTCAATCTGCAACAAAAAGTAGAAAAAAAATTTCGCAAAAAGATTATTATATATAGTTAGATCTAAATACAAAAAACACGAATTTTAAAATAACCGGACAATGAATCAAAATTCAGAAGGTACTCTTGCATATAGATCACCAAGAGAAATATAGAATAATCAAACATCAATGGGATAAATCGAAGTAAAATCTAGCAAAAAAGTTGAATTTGTTGGATGAAAATTGGAACCTACAAAACACTGTTTTAACAAAAAATCGTAGCAAGATTATCTCTGTTTTTGAGATTGCACGGTAGATTAAGAATTTAAGTTCACTTGTTCTTTTGTATATGTCTTTTTGCTTTAACATTGATGTTCAACAAAGGTTATATAAGAGCGATATGGAAATTACGTGTTGATTGCGTGGCATTTTTACTCGTTGTCATTCAATTGTTTTGGGATTTTCACCTTTTTCCCGATATTTTCATATCTCTATTTTCTACTTTCAACATGAACATTTGTGCAAAGAGAAAATTACGCTTTAGGTCCCTTAATTATTTTATATGTTGAATTTGGTCCCTTAGTTATAAAATACACACATTTTGACCTTTAATTATCTCTACCGTTGTAGAGTTTGATGTATGGTGAAAATCATATGAAATAATTAGCATTGCAATTGATACTAACGAGGAATATAAATTGAGGTATGAAAGTAAATTCAGAGTTGTGTGTAAAGTTCCCCAAATAATATCAAGCAAAATCTTGAAAGTAATGAATGTTTAAAGATAAAGTATTTAATTAAGTGGCTAAACTGGTGACACTTAGAACAATTGAGGGACTGATTGTTTAAAAATTGACCGAGGAACTAAGCTGCATAAGGAAAATAGTGGAGTGACCAAAAAGTTTGATTTTTTTTCCTTTCAAGAAACAAAAGTGAGATTTTATACGTGAATAACTTTTTTTCATTCCTTCACGATTTGAATCTCAATTCAAAGTTTATAAAAAATAGTAAAATAAACAAGGTAATTGGATTTAAATCTATTTGGAGAGTTCAAAACCCATAAACCAAACACCTACATAAAAATTTTAACAAAATAAAATATTTTCTCTTACAAAAAGAAACAATTTTATTTCAACCGATAACCAAGAAATTCCAAGCACATACATTCACTATACATTTAGACAAGAAAGCGGTGCAACATAAGATCCAATTTGGGTAGAACAAAAATTTTGAAAAATTATATAAGAAACACAAAGAAAGCCACCATACCTTTGTGTTTCAATCCAAGTGCAGAACAAAAAAAAGTAGAAAAAAAATTATTATATATAGTCATATTTAAATACAAAAAGCAAGAATTTTAAATTAACCGGACAATGAATCAAAATCCAGAAGGTACTCCTTCAAATAGATTACCAAGAGAAATAAATAATAAGAAACATCAATGGGAAAAAACAAAGTAAAATCTAGCAAAAAAGTTGAATATTGGACGAAAATGGAAACCTACAAAATACTATTTTAGCAAAAAATCGTAGCAAGATTATCCCTGTTTTTGAAATTGCATAGTAGATTGTCAAGAATTTAAGTTCACTCGCTCTTTTGCATATGTTTCTCTACTTTAACATTAATGTTCAACAAATGTTATATATTGCCGTCAGGACATCGCGTGGTGCTTGCGTGACTAGTTGGCACTCAATTGTTTTGGAGTTTTCACCTTTTTATTTTTTTTTAGTTTTTTTGTATTTCAACTTTTGGACATGAATATTTGTGCAAGTTGAAATTTACACTTTATGTCCCTTAATTATTGATATGTTGAAATTTGACCTTTTAATTATAAAATAAAAACATTTTATCCCTTAATTATCTCTATCATTGTAGATATGACCCCTTAATTATAAAGCTTTTTTTTTAAACCCCTTAATTATAAAGCTAAGTGAACATATATGGACCCTTAATAAATCTTGATTTGAACCGGAAGATAATAAATTTTATTTCAATACGATTGGTCAAATGATAATGATGGATAAAGGTGAAAAATATGTTATGCATACTTATCAAAATTTTCTTTCTTAAAGTTGATTTAAATGGAGATCTATTTGGTCCATAAGTAAAATGGCCATATCTATAACAAAGAAGATAATTAAGGGACCAAACGTATTAACAAATTAAGCTATGGACTCGGGTCCACCTTGCAAGGTGGACTCAAGTTCAAAACGTGCGTCTAGAATAACGGTGCTGTTAGTAGCACCGTTTCCTTATCAAATTATGTTATACTGTTGAATATAGAGTTTTGTAACTATGAATATAGAGTTCTTTAATTGTGAATATAGAGTTCTGTAATTTTGAATATAGAGTTATGAAATTGTGAATATAGAGTTATGCAATTGTGAATATTGAATTTTGTAATTTTGTATATTGAGATCTAAAATTGTGAATATAGAGTTCAAAAATTATGAATATAAAGGAACGAATTCTGAAGACAAACGACAAGGAAGGAAGTAATTTTTTTTTCTTTTAATTCAGACGGCATCGTTTTGAAGCAAAACAACGTTGTTTTGGACTCAGGTGGACCCGGGTCAATGGCATAACAACCGAAACATTTTCATCTTATAATAAAGGAATCATATTTTAACATCTAAAATAATTAAAATAATTAAATGACTAAAAGTGTAATTTCTCCTTGTGTAATTGTAACATGATTGTCAACATTTTTATCTTTTTCCATTTTCACTTGTTTGGTTTGTTTATTTCATTAGGTAATTAACTTAATAATAATTAATATAATAATCAGATTGCTATTTTTAATTTTAAGAATTAATAGGCAAGTAATTTATATATTCAATGAATTTAATTTGAACATACCAAAGAAAATTAAATATGCATCATTCATTTTATTTTACATGGTATGTTTAAAAAATTCATTCAACACATTGTAAGCATTCACCTAACATTATAATAAATATTCACATAATAAATTATTAAAAAAAAAAAAACTAAGTGTAGGTTACAACTAACTCTATAAAAATTACTTCAAAATAATATTTTAGAGCTGTTTAGAAACAATTCAATTCTTTTTAAATGGTTGTGGTTATCTTCTTAGACAACCATGTCCATTATCTTTTTGGAACTATCACAATTGCTAGTGAATGGACAATCATTATACTATCGACTTGACATAAAATATATTTTAAATTTACATTTTTAATATATTAAAAATTTATTTTTTGAAGGTACATTATTTGTGTACGTACTAAAGGTATATTATTAGTATATTACTAAATAGTGAATTTTTAGTATACAAATAATTTATTTTATTATATTAAAATGAACATTTATTTATGATCCATAGTATAATTTTTCTTGAATGGAGGTAGTCACTAGTGGTCTCTTCAATAATTGGTAGTTTTAATTAATAAATAAAATCATGTAAAAAAATAATTGTACTTGGGATCTATGTCAACATTAGAAACACAAGTGTTAGTCACGTCAATGGTAACCCCCTAAACATGTTACATTGGAGTTTAATTGAATATTTTTGTCTATTAATAGATTTGAATGGACCCCTTTCTTTCTTCTCTTCTTAAGTTCAAAGATTACATATATACAATTAAAACCAATTGATAACTATTAATTAAATGATGACTCTTTTTAGTAAAATATTTAATTATATTATGAATAACTCCACAATCATAATTAAAATCGATTAATATTTATAAAGTGACAACTCTATTTAGTAAAATATTTAATTATATTTGAGCACTCATACAAATTATAGTAAATGTGCTTTGCTTTAACGCTAATTTTCAATAAATGTTTAAGAGGGTCGGCCACTGCATAATGGCATGGGTTGCATCACACTTTGACTCACTGACGCTCATCAACTATTTTAACATTTGTACATTTTCTTTTCATTATTTTTGTGTTTCAACTTTCAACATGAATATTTGTGTAATGAGAAAATTATAATTTTGATTCCTTAATTATTTTATATGTTGAAATTTGGTCCCTTAATTATAAAATGAATACATTTGGTCCTTTAGTCATCTCTACAACGGTAGATTAAGTGACTACATTTGGTCCCTTTGTTATCTTCCTAGTTGTAGATATGATCCTTTTGCAAGCTAAAATGTGATATATTTTTTTAAATTTGTCATTCAAAAAGTATAAATTAGGCACACCTAAAAAAATTAAAATGAACAAAAAGTAAATTGAAAAAAAAAAAACTAGTGATGTTTAAATGAAGAGTGTAGACATTATTTTGAGACGGATTAAAACAAAATGAAGTATTAAATGGAATATAATAAGTACGGAGTAATATTTATCACAATGCAATCAATTTTGGCGATATTTATTATAATATAAGGATTACATGGAATATAATAAGTAATATTCATCACAATGTAATCAATTTTGACAATATCTATACTATTAATAAAAACAAAATCCTCAACTGTAACTTTCCGCCCAAAACACTCCTATACTATTAAGGTTTGCGTAATATTGTAAAATATGGTAATACAATCCTAATAAAATATATTCTTCCCTATGTTCATATTCGTAATACAATTATAGATTAAAATTACTAATCGTAATAATACAGTACATATATTTTTATCTGCAATGCATTCTATACTATTAATAAAAACAAAATCCTCAATTTTAACTTTCCGCCCAAAACACTCCTATACTATTAAGGTTTGCATAATAATATGGTAAAATATGGTAATACAATTCCTAATAAAATATATTCTTCTCTACGTTTCTATTCGTAATACAATTCTAGATTAAAATTCCTAATCGTAATAATACAATACATATATTCACTCTACAATGCAATCTATACTATTAATAAAAACAAAATCCTCAATTTTAACTTTCCGCCCAAAACACTCCTATACTATTAAGGTTTGCGTAATATTGTAAAATATGGTAAAATAAGAAAATAAAAATAACCCTGCCCATTCTGCTTCTTCCTGATATCCCATTTACAATGTTGTTAGTGAGGTCCATATATCCATGATAAACCCCACTAGTTAACACTGCCCATTCTGCTTCTTCCTCACTGCAACCACATTCAGTAATCTTCTTGATTGCAGTCCTGGAAGCCTCTTTTATAAGAGGAATTAAGAGTTGCTCCATCTCAACTGCCATGGGATCATCCCATTCAACTAGTTGTTGTGAGCTTTCCCCTCCCCTTTGCTCCACATTACACTCCTCAGATATCTGGTTTAGAGACTGAAGCTCGTTCAACTCTGTAGAAGATGAAGCTGGTATATCCTTGGCACTCTCCTCTGATAGAAACACTACATTACTCTTACTCTTACGATCATTCCTTTGCTCAGCCATTTTTCTTAGAAACAACTGTCAATCCAAAAGCAAATTGTGAGACACACAAGAAATACAATATGGTTGGAATAACATAATCTGGATTTGTATACTTAGTAATTGAAATGTAATTTAATTAGTAAAAATACCCCCAGAATAAGAATTTAAATAAATAAATATGCTTGCCTGAGACTTGAAAAAACAGAAGAAATTTATTTTCTTCTCCATTTTCTATTTCAAAGGGAACATTACACTTTTAGTTTATCTATTACTGGTCTATTATATAATTTAGTCAATTACTGTAGATTTTATTTAATTTAATTTATCAATTGTTCTAAAGGTTGGCAATTCCATACTTTGCATTGGTTATTTGTTAAACTATCATTCATTTTAGGGTTTACCTTGATTAACTTTACATAATCAACAATTTTCCATCATAACCAATGTATATACATTGTTAGTATATATTAATTGCCTAATTTCATATGATTTTACCTTGCTTAGAGTTTGACTAACAAGGAATATGTATTCAGTTACGTAAGAAAATTGAGAGTTGCGTATAAAGTTTCAAAACAGTCCCAACATAACCTAAAGAAAAACAGAAGTTTAAAGACAAGGTAATCAGGATCCAGATTGGTAACATTTAAAACAATTGAGTGGCTGTATATTTTTGAGAGACTAAATTGTATAACAAGTAATAATTGAGGGACCAAATATGCAATTTTTCATTTCAAGAAACAAAATTGAGATTTCATATGAAAATGATTATTTTTCATTTATTCATTATTTGAGTCCCAACATCAAGCACAAGAAATAGTAAAACAAACAAGATAATTGGACTTTATAGAATCTAATAATAGAGTTCAAACTCCATCAATCAAACACACACATAAAGTTATAGAAAAATTAGATCGATTCTTTTAGAAAAAAAAAACACTATCATTTTAGTCAATGATCAAAGAAATCTCAAATACATACACTCACTATACATTAAAAAAAGACACAAAAGATGTGCAACATAAGATCCAATTTGAATAGAAAAAATTCCAAAATTTTTATAAGAAACACAAGGAGAAAACCATCATACCTTTGTATTTTACTGCAAATGTAGATCTGAAAAATAAGTAGTCCTCTACAACAAAATTCTCAAAATGAATTAGTACGTAAGTAAATTTCAGATGAAAAGAAGTTCAATGTCTCAAGGTTGCAAATTATAAAGCAAGAAAAAAATCTAATTTCTAATGCAACAAAAAATATCAAAGCCACACACATAAAACACAACAAAAACCAAACATGAAATAAATTTCACGAAAAAATCTTATATATAATCAAACCTTTTAAAAAAAAATAAGAATTTTAAAACAATCAGACAAGTAATCACCAATTCAAGAAAAGAGAAACAAAGAATAATCAGTGGGATAAATCAAAGCAAGATCTAGAAAAGCTTAATATTGAATGAAAAGGAAAACTCACAAAACACCGATTAAGCAAAAAATCCCAGCAAGAAGATTATCTCTGTTTAGAAGGTGTGTAGAACCTCAAGACGAATTTAAGTTCACTTTCTTTCTTGCTTATTTTCTCTGCTTTAACACGAATGTTCGACAAACGTTATATATAGGCATGGCATGGTGCTTGTGCGTCACTTTTACACACTGACAGTCTCAACTGTTTAGACGTTACGTTTTTCACAATTTCCGTGCTTCAACTTTAAATATGAATATTTAGTGAGAAAATTAAACTCATGGTCCCTTGATTATTTAAAATGTTGAAATTTGATATCTTAATTATAAAATAAACATCCCTTAATTAACTCTACAAATTGTAGATATATATGATATCTTAATTATAGAATGTATTTTTAGTATATTAAAAATGTGTCTTATATTCATGGTTCACACAACTATGTGGACCATGGTCTATACAATAATTTGCCTAAATCTTGAGTCTGGATCGGTCTCGTGTCGGGCTTGGCTAAGGTTAGCACTGATCAGGACTAGCTCATGATAACCTGGACCAATCCCGTGCTAGGCCTACCCCAGGCCAGTCATGGGCTTGGACTTGGGTCTCTTGTGGGTTTGTCCCGGTCTGGGCCTAGTTTTTTTTTAAAAAAAAAATTATTTTTATATAAAATATTTATAATAATTTTTTTGTTTGAAATGAAATTTAAACCATTGATTTCATGATTAACAATGTGCACTCCAACCAAAATAATATGCATTCCAAAGATTCAACAATATGCTTTAGAAAGCTAAACAATGTACTCTAAAAGGTCAAGCATTGGAAGACACATCGGTGTGCTTTGAAAGGCACATCAATGTGTTCTGGAACAGCGGAATAGCAAGCAGGGTTGGGATGTTGGTTGGGATTTCAAAGCGACTGAAGTGGCAGTTGTTTAATACGTCCGCCCTGTTTTGCTTACGATGTTCATGTGTCCCTGATAAAGGCCATTGGTTAACATGGCTTTTTTTTTTGTTTTTTTTTTGTTTTTTTTTGCTTAGCTTCTTCATATCCATCACTGTAACCGCGCATTCAAAGTACTCTGGAACTGCCATTGGGTCATCCCAATTCCCACATAGCTAGTTGTGAGCTTTCACGTTGAGTATATATAATATAGAGTTAATACTCAATATGGTCCTCGATTATAGTGGTTTTTACTCAATTTAGTCCTAGATGACTTTTTGTGCTCAAATTAGTCATCAACATTGATGGTTTTACCCAGTGTAAATCTTTATATCCAAATATTTATTTACTTTGTCTTTATTTATTTAGGGTTGAAGTTGATTTGGTAAGAAAATTTGCATTTTTGCGTTGATCTTAATAAGGGAAAGAATAAGGAATCATCCCAAATGGGATGAATGATGAGAAATTACCATTAAGACCATATTTATAAAAGCCAACTAACATAATTTTTAACAGAATGACTAAATTGTGTAAAACCATCAAAGTCGAGGACTAAATTGAGTATAAAAAGTCATTTAAGACTAAATTGAGTAAAACCACTATAATCGAGGACTATATTGAGTATAAATGGAACACAAGAAAAATGAATCAAACTAAAGTCCAACAAGAAATTCTTGATATAGTTCATTGAGCAAAGTAATCAATGCAAAGAAAGATCATAGTAAAATCAGATCCTTACTCTCGTTTCAACCAATGAACAAATATACACCGGATATACATTAGGCATGAAAGATGTATGTTAAACATAAGATCATATTCTACGAGTTATGTTGAATATGGAATCCCACAACAAATATAGCTTTAAAAAATCTTAATATATTTAGATCTAAAAAAAATAAAAGCAAAAAATTCAAAATGGCCCGACAAGGAATGAAAGTTTGGAAAGAGTGAGAAAATAGAAAGGTTATAACTAAATCAGATCAATCTTTAAAAAAAAAAAACTACTCTCATTTGAACCGATGATAAAAAAATCTCATACATATAACTCCTCTCAAAAAAAGAAAATCTAAGATATATACATAAAGCATGAAAGAGATTAAACATAAGATATGATTTTACAATGGTGTATCCGCAATTCCATAGAAAATCTAACTTTAAAAAAAATCTTATGTATAATTAGATCTAAAAAAATAAAATAATTTTTTTTTTGAAACAATCAAACAAGGAATTAAAGTTTGAAAATATATTTTTGGAGTGCTCACCATGGGAACAAAATAATAGATAAAAAGATTATAGATATCTAAAAAACGCTCTCATTTCAGTCCATGAACAAAAAAAAATTAGACATAATTCCTCATAAAACAAAAAATGTACATATACACTCAATATACATTAGACATGAAATAGGTGAAACATAAGATCAATATTATGTCATTAGCATTTAAAAAAAAAAAAAAAAAAAAAAAAAAACAACCACCATACCTATGTTTAAGGGCAGCTTCGAAAAATATCACAATGTTTCCCCACCAAAAAAAAAATAAAAAAATAGGGCAACTTCGAAAAGAAGTACTCTGTACTTCTCTACAACAAAAAGAAAATAATCCGAGAACAAATTAGAGTCTAGAAAGATGTATCTGAGATGTCTTAGCGAGAGGTTGAAACATCAATGGGGTAAATAAAGAACAAGCAAAGGTTCAACCTTTGATGAAAATGAGAACTCACAAGGCACTAATCAAGCAAAGAACTATAACAATGTTGTCTCCATTTTTACGATTGTGTATTCGTTGTTGTGGTGAAGATTGAAGTTTAGCCAACACTATATAGGAGAGATATAGATGTTGAATGACGTTAGCACTTCCATGGCAATTCCCTGACATTCGCTCTTATGTCAAACTTAGATTTTTTTCCTTTTGGAAAAATATTTCCTTCCACAAATTTATGAAAATTTCAATTTCTCTAATTCTAGTAAATTTTAGAATATCTTTTTCAAATAAGAATCTGATAAATAATTAATATTTATAAATACACACTTATATTTATTTTTTAAATATTTGTACTACTTTTCTCATGTGTTCTAGGATTTTTACCCTTATTTTTCCATTTTCATGCAACTTAGATCAGAACTCCTCAATCGGTCTGACACTTTCTATAATGATTCTAGCATTCAAATTAAACATAAATATTTGTGTAACCTTGTCATTAAAGAAATATATAATGAGATTATCACTTGTTTGTGTTGTTTTTTCTGTTTTTTAATAGTTTATTAGTATCTGGTAATTAACAAATCAAAATTTATACCATGGAAATTGATAACCAAACATGTTTCACAAGAGTCAAGAGAGAAGATTTAATTTGGCCTCAACTTAAATTATTATATTATAAAAGTTAAATAATTACTTGGTGGACCAGTTTAGGCAAAATATATCAGTGATATAATTACTAAAATTTTAACAATATTTATTATATTATAAATGTTAAATTATTACTTGGTGTGTCAATTTTGACAAAATATTTCGGTGAGACATTTACCCATAGATATTCATCTAAATCCAGATTATATACACATTAATGGTATAAGTTAAACCATAGATATTCACTAAATCAAACTTGTATATTTTCAAAGGATTTGAATTGCATTAATAAATAATTCTTATTTACTACAATTTAAGTACTCTTCCAAAGAGGACAATATAATAAATTTAGACCGAGCCAACAACTAATTAATATCTAACAACTACAAACATTTAACTTTACATTGTAATTGGAGTAATTGTTAACTATGTGTATAAACAACTACAAACATTTAACAATGTTGTTGGTGAGGTCCATGTATCCCTGATAAATCCCACTAGTTAACACAGCCCTCCATTTTTGTCTTCTGCTTCCTCTCTTGTCTCTCCCTCCGAATAGACTCCGCCTTCTCCAGAAGCATTATCTAATCCCTCTCTTCATGCTGCCGGAGAACCTGAAATTTCCTCTTATAGTTCAGTAGGCATAAAATTGTACAGAGATCAGACAATAACATGCAACCTCTTTATAATGTTCTCCTCAACATTATATTCTCAGCTCAGCTTCCGGGCCGCCTGCCCAACCTTCACATTAGTCCAATCAATCCAACCCTTTCTGCAGTTGTTGCTTGCGCTGCATTAGTGACACTATCATGCCATCTCTCTCTGATACAGGAACACCAGAGGAGCTAGCAGAGGATCTTCTTGATTGTATTGTGGGAAGCACCTTTATGTGAGGAATTAGAAGCTTCTCAAGCTCAACTGCCATAGGATCATCCCACACAACTAGTTGTGAGATTTCACGTACAGTTGGCTTTGTTGAACATTGAGCATATAATATAAAACCTAAATATATTTTTAGTTGAGATGAAACACATTTTCCAATTAATTTTCTTGTTCACATTAAATGAGGGGTCATATTTTTGGCTCAAAGACCTAAGCTCATTCAATGCATTATGGAGTTTTTCGTCTAATAACTCATAACTCTTCATCATTGAGAAAGATAGAGCTGGTATATCCTTGGCACCAAACATTGTTTAGCTCAATTGTCAATGCAAAAGCAAACTGTAAGATACACAAAAAATGAAGAAAAAAATATTACATCAAAATCATATCAGATCTTTACTCTAAGAAAAAAAATATTAAGACGAGAAAGAAGTGCAACATAAGAAACAAATTCTAATAGAGGATAATTCACAAAATTTTGAAAAGAACAAAGAGAGAATATCATCATACCTTAGCATGCCAAGGCAAGTAGTGCAGCACCAAAAAGAAGTAGTCCTCTGCAACAAAATTCAATTAACAAATTAGCAAGCAAATTATGACTAAAAAATCTGAAAATAAAAAGCACAATGAAAATGAAGCTAAAAAAATCTTACATTTAATAGATCTAAAATAAAAAATAAAAAGCCAAAAATGTAAAACAACCCGAAGGAATTAAAGTCTAAAAAGGTGTTCTTGATATGGCTCACTTAGAGAAACAAAGTAATAGATACACGGAAAGATTACAACAAAATAAGGTCCTTATAAACAAATAAATCAAAGACATAAAGTTAAATAAAAAAAATCTCAAACATATATACTATATAGTCAATATACATTAGCCATGAAAGAGGTGGAGCATAAGATCATATTCTACAATGTTATGTCGAATCAGCAATCCCACAACAAATTTAGCTTTCCAAAAAATCTTGCATATAACCAATTTTTTTTTAAAAAAATAAAAAATAAAAGCAACAAATTTGAAACAACTAGACATGGAATCAAAATTTGGAAAGAGAGAAGCCAAGTAGTAGATAAGCAGAAAGATTATAGCAAAATCAAATTGATCTTTAAAAAAATACTCTCAATTGAGCAGATGAACAAAGAATCTCATACATATAATTCCTCAAAAGAAAAAAAAAAAAAAAAAACAAAGAAGACATACATTAAACATGAAAAATTAAATGTGAAACATAAAATCTAATTCTACAATGTTAGATTGAAGATCCCATAGAAAATCTAGCTTTAAAAAAACTTAGGTGTAATAAGATCTAAGAAAATAAAACAAAAATTTGAAACAACCACACAAGAAATCAAAAGATTATAGGGCACATCGATTTAAAAAAAAAAAAAAACAGTACTCTCATTTCAATCGATGAACAAAAAATCTCAAGAGATAATTCTTCAAAAAAGAAAATCTAAGACATATACACTCAATATACATCAGACATGAAAGAAGTTAAACATGAGATTGGTTCTATTCCTTTCACAATTTTTTTTTTTTTAAATAATAACCATCACACCTATGTGTTTTAAGGGTAGATTAAAAAAAATGAGTAGTTATCTGCAATAAAAACCAAAACCCAAGAACAAATTAAATCAGAGTCAATGAGATAAATGAAGAAAAAGCAAAACTTCAATCAACCTTAGATGAATAGGATAACTTATAAGACACTAATTAAGCAAATAACTAGAACAAGATTTCTCCATTTTGAGACTGCGTACTCATTGTGGTGAAGACTGATCGAAGTTTAGTCAGCTTTATATAGGAGATAAATTCACCGATGACGTCAGCACTTACGTATTAATTCCATAACGTCAGCGCTTACGTAGCAACTCCATGACGTAAGCTCTTACGTCAAAAATGTAAAAATATATCCCTCCACAAATTTATGAAAATTTCATAAAATGTTTCAAAATAGTTTCTCTATTTTTAGAAAATTTTAAAATACCTTTTTCGAAATAAGAATATGACAAGCAATTAATATTTATCCATAAATGAAGATATTATTATTATTGTTATTTTATAAATACAATCTTATATTTTTTTATATGGAAAAACTTGTGTAAAATCGTCTCATGGATAAGACGATTGAGTCATAGACAACTAGGTGTGTAAGTATTATAATTTCAGTTATAAGTATTATTACAATATTTATCATTAGTAACAATTAATTTTGCCGTAAATAGCACCAAACTTAATTTCACATATAAGTATTACAATATCTATTATGAGTGATGATATATTTTTAATTTCTAATTGGTATTACATTTTCTACATTAAGTATTGTAATGTTTTCACAAGTAAAATTTCACATTTATGTATTTCAATATTTACATTAGAATTACATGCACTTTGTAAGTATCACAATTTAAGTTATAAGTATTACAATATTTTTTATTAGTAACAATTTATTTATTTCAAATTCGTATTAAATTTTCTGTAATAAGTATTATGATTTCTACAATAAGTAAAAAGTGGTAACCATCTAATATTTGACCCGTCTCACATATTAAGATTCGTGAGACAGTCTCACATAAGTATAGCTCTTTTTATATCTAATTTGTACTTTTCTCACGTGTTTTATATAATAGGATTCTTGCCCTTATTTTCCTCTCCCATGAAACCTAGACTTGTACTCCTCAACCGGTTTGATACACTTTCAATCACTTTTCTCATAATTCAAGTATTCAAAAATAAATATTTGTTTAACATTTGCCATTAAAGAAACATCTAATGAGATTATCACTTGTTTGTGTTGTTATTTATATTAATAGGAAAATGCTTTATTCCCCTCCTAAATTTTCCCTCCATAATTTTATGATTTTATGAGACTTAGCTTTGACAAAGAAAAATAACCGATAAAAAAATAATACAGTTTCACATAATAAATAAATTAAATATGCATGCTATTACTATTAGTCAGTGTTATATTAAATTTATATCTCAACAAGAATTAATATAATCAATTTACTATTTGTAATTTTACGAATTAAAAGGCAACTAATTAATATACTCAAATGAATTTAATTAGGGTAATACCAAAGCAAATATACAACAATTTTATAATCCAAATCACATACACTACTAGAAAACTACCCTTATAACGACGGACAAACATTGCGACGAACAAATTCGTCGTAATAGATGACTTTTTGCGACATAAATAACGACAAACTTGCGACAAGCATATCATGCTTGTAAATTATTAGATTTAGAGCTATTGCGACGATATTTATGACGGTATTGCGACAAACGTACGACGCAATTGAGATATTGTCGAAAAGTCCAACAAAAATGTCTTAGCGGGAAATATATTTTTGGCGGGAAAACTTGCGACATACAATATTTCGTCGTAGTTACTTTGGTGGAAAATTATTTTTTCATTGGTAGCTTTGCGACATACTAGTTTTGTCACAATTGCGACAAACGTACGACGCAATTGAGATATTTTAAGTTAAGTTATTTAATATTTATTCTAATTAATGTTTGATATGTATTAAATTATACGTATTTATTTTTTCCTAAAACTATTGAAAGTTAAAATTATTTAGATATGCTTAAAAACTATTAAATTTATTTTTAATCTATGATTTATAAATTATTTTATTTTATTATTTAATATGGATATAAGAAATTAAGAATTGGATATTTATTCTTCTAAGAAAAAAAAATTAGAATTGGCGCTAAGTTTTTGGGTTGCCCGAAATATTGGCGCCTCTCTTTAGTCATCGTATCCACAAAGCTTCTGGAGTTCTGGCCAAAACACTTCACTTATCCACAGCTTTAGACGAAGAGCTTCTGAAGGGAGGAAAACTGGAGCTTCAATTTGGCGCATCTCTTTCTCCGTCAACAGCAACCGCAGCCCGCAGGTACGTCGATTTGCTGGAAGGATTTGCCGCAGCCGCTGCAGGAGGAGGTTCCGCCCACTGCTATTCCTACTCCAATTCCCGCCGCAGGAGGAGGTGCTCCTATTTGAAAATCTTCCTCAGGTATCCATATTAGAAATCTTCCTCATGACTGTTGTTTCACTTATATAAGTTATCACAATCCTTTTTGGTTTCATTATTTATATACAATTATTGTAAGTTTGTAACCTATTTTAGGGTTTTATAGTGTATATAATTTGGTGCATTTTCCTTGCTAACTGTCTCAATATTTTTAGTTTCCTTGTGTAGTTGTGTGCTTGAAGTTAGATAATGATATTAATTTGTAAATCCAATTACTGTAATTTTTTCATTTAATTAACATGCCTGCTATGGAGCTTTAGATTCTTGAGTTGGCTTCATTGCTAAGGCAATTTTGTGGTCTAGAAGAGAAAAGGGGGTAAAAATGGATTGTAAACCTCATTATTATTTTAGGATAGGTTTCTCTGTTGATGCTTTCACTTATAAAAAATTTCTATTGGATAGATTTCTATGTTGACACAGCCTGCAAGTTGGGATTTAGGCTATGTGAGTCAGGGTTATGGTTCCTTTTGCTTCCTTTAGGCTATGTGATTTGGGCTTATGTTCAGACTGTTACCAACTTGCTTCCTTTTGAGCTTGGTGCTTCTTGTTTCTCTTATAAAAGTGGCATGGGAGGACAGGGTTATGGAAGTACTTGCTGCCTTCATTTTATTTTTGTTAGAAACCTAAGAGTCCAACAAATGGTTGAATGTTCCTTGGAAGAAGCTTCAGGTTGGAGACATTGTGAGGGTAAGTACACTGCATAAATAATTAATCTATATTTGTTGTATTTATTTATGCTAATGGGGTGAATCTTTTACTTAATCTACATCTACCTATACATCATATGGAAGTGTCTTATCTTTTGTTTCTTATTTTGAAGAATGCAATGTCATTGACTTAACTATGGCCTTTCTTGCCAGTGATGCACTAATATCTGAACTATCTTTTGCGGTTATTTTCCTTGGTACTGTGACAAGCAATGGACTGCTGCTTGACTATGGCCTTTCTTGCCAGTGATGCACTGATGCCCCAAGGCCCAAGTTGTTTCATCCATTAATTTGATTTTGTTCTATTTGTCTGTTACTTTCTGAACTATTGAAATTTCTTTTGCAAACAGGACATTGATCACAGATTACAAATGCAGTCATCTTCGGTACAAAGGTTGTCTTTAGAAAGATAACTCGAGGTGAGTAGCCTAACAAGACCTCAACTTGTAACTGGTGTTAAATCAAATTATATGATTCACTTTTTTATAGTTCATAATAGACTTGCATAGGCTATTCTTGAACAAGATAAGGAAAAATCTTTAGACTCCAATGTAGGTTGAGGAGTAAAATTTATATCCATACTCATGGGCTCGTGGTTATTCCATTAATTTTTAGTACATCCAACTTGCTTAGGTATAATAACTTTTTGGGCCATAGTGGTGAATTGAGGTAAATTTTAAAATTTGTAGATGTCACATATTCGAATTAAGTGAATATATACATAAATACACACACCATCCATATTAAATTTGGTCCGGACAATATTTTAACTATTGATTTTATTATTGAATGAATTGAATGAAATTGTTTAAAATTTTGATAAAGATTCATTTATATTATATTAATTTTTATAATGGATTCTCAACTTTAATTTGTTTATTTATTTTATATTATTTAATTTTTTTTTATCAAGATGAAAATAATTATTTGTGCTCATACTAAATGGAAGCCATGTAAAATTTTAAAATATACACGCTCTTAATGGTGGGACCAGAGTGAGTTGTGTAATTACAAGAATAACAAATAAAAATTTAAATAATATATTCTTTAGTTATTAAGTTTGTATTCACACTCAGTGGAGCGGATGCAAATTTAGTTTTAAATTAATTTCAAAATTTATATACATTTTGAGGTGGGGCACGAGTGCATTGTGAATTAAAGGAATGACGAATAAAATTTATATTATATTTAATTTTATTATGTATTTTATATTATTTGAATTTTTTTATCAAGATGAAATAGTTTGTGCTTACACTAAATGTAATTATGTAAGCCATGCAAGAATTTAAAATATACACATTCGCAATGGTGGGACCAAGGTGAGCAGTGAAATTACAAGAATAAGGAATAAAAATTTAAATCATATATTCTCTAATTAATAAAATTGTATTCACACTCGGTGGAGTGGATGCAAATTTTGTTTTAAATTATTTTTAAAATGTACATTCATTTCAATGTGGGGCCTGAGTGCGTTGTGAATTAAAGAAATGATGAATAAAATTTATATTATATGTAGTTTTATTATGTATTTTATATTATTTGATTTTTTTTATCAAGATGCATGAAAATAATTTGTGCTCACATTAAATGTAATTATGTAAGCCATGTAAGATTTAAAAATATTCACCATCACTAAGATGAGTAGTGAAATTACAAGAATAACAAATAAAAATTTAAATCATATATTCTTTTTTTTAAAATAAAAATCATATATTCTTTAAAATTAAGATTGTATTCACACTCGGTGGAGCATATGCAAATTTATTAATTTTAAAATGTACATTCATTTCGTGGTGGGACTGAGTGCATTGTGAATTAAGGATGACGAATAAAATTTATATTATATTTAGTTTTATTATGTATTTTATATTATTTGATTTTTTTATTAAGATGAAAATAGTTTGTTGTCACACTAAATGTAAGCCATGTAAAATTTTAAAATATACACATTCTTAATGGTGAGACCAGGGTGAGTAGCAAAATTATAATAATAACAAATAAAAATTTAAATCATATGTTTCCAAAAAAAATTAAATCATATATTCTTTAATCATTAAGTTTGTGTTCACAATCGGTGGAGGGGATGCAAATTTAGTTTAAACTAATTTTAAAATTTACATTCACTTTGAGGTAGGGCAAGAGTGCTTTGTGAATTATACAAGAATGACCAATAATATTTATATTATATTTAGTTTTATTATATATTTTATACTATTTGAATTTTTTTATGAAGATGAAAATAATTTGTGCTCACACTACTAAATGGAAGCCATATATGTAAAATTTTAAAATATACACGTTATCGATGGTGTGACTATATATGGTGAGTTGTGAAATTATAAGAATAACCAGTAAAAATTTAAGTCATATATTCTTTAATTATTAAGTTTGTATTCACACTCGATGGAGCGGATGCCAAGTACATTCTAAATTACAAGAATGAAGAATAAAATTTATATTATATTTCATTTTATTATGCATTTTATATAATTTGAATTTCTTATCAAGATGAAAATAGTCTCACACTAAATGAAAGCCATGTTAAATTTTAAAACATACAGATTTTCAATGGTGGACCAGGGCAAGTTGTAAACTTACAAGAATAACAAATAAAAGTTTAAATCATATATACTTTAATTATTAAGTTTTTATTCACACTTGGTGGAGCGAATTCAAATTTAGTTTTAAATTAATTTTTAAATGTACATTCATTTCGATGTGGGGCACGAGTGTGTTGTGAATTACAAGAATGACAAATAAAATTTATATTATATTGTATTTTATATTATTTGAATTTTTTATCAAGATATATAAAAATAGTTTGTGCTCACACTAAATGTAATTATGTAAGCCATGTAAGATTTTACAATATACACATTCTTAATGGTGGGACCAGGGTGAGTAGTGAAATTACAAGAATAACGAATAAAATTTAAATCATGTATTCTCTAATTATTAAGTTTGTATTCACACCCGGTGGAGCATATGTAAATTTAGTTTTAAATTAATTTTCCACACTTAATAAGTTTTAAATTAAGTTAATGTGTGTCCACACTTAATAAAATTGTCAAAAGTAATAATGTTAATGTTTTTAATGTCAATAAATTTGAATTGCATTAAATAAGACTTATTTATTACAATTTAAGGTACACCCCACTCTAGCCAACAACTAGTGTCCAATAACTACAAACATTTACTCCATATTGTAATTTGGTAATTGTTAACTATGTTCATGAACACTATTTTTTTTTTCTGGCTATATATTTATGAATAACAATTGTTAATATCCATGGACTTCATAACAGGTAGGCCATGGACGTTGGCTAGAGTAGCATATTTTTTAGAACAGACGTCATCTCTAGCTTTCCCTCATCATCAGCAATTGAAGTGGCAACTGTTTAGCACGTCCTTTTTTGCCCTTCCGTCATGATCATTGTAACTGCATTCAACAATCTTAGCTTCTTGATTGTACTCTGGGAAGCATCCTTTATGTGAGGGATTAGAAGCTTCTCAAGCTCACCTGTCATGGGGTCATCCCATGAAGCCAGTTGTGAGTTTTCACCGTTGGCTTTGTTGAGCATTAAGTATATAATATAAAACCTAAATGTAATTTTAGTTGAGAAAAACACATTCTCCAAACCTAAAATGCTAATGTTCTTTAAGAGCTAGGATTGATACACCATAAAAGTGGGGCAATCCTTGCTTTAATCCTTATTTATTTGTGAAAAGTTAGTTTTTAGCGGGAGGTGGAAAGAATGAACTAAGTGTTGAAACGGGAAGAAGTTCCCGAGTGTCGGTCTCAAGGAAAGGCAAGGAGGGAGGGATTAGTCATAAGGGTGCCTAGTCTTCGAAAGCTAATCCTAAAAAGGTAGGTGTGTAAGGCATGCTATGGTAAACAAACTAAGGTAAATGAGTAAGAAACAATCTATTTGAGAAGGAGGATTCAGATCAATCTAACAAGTACGTAAGCTCTTGATTTTCTAGAGGTTAAGGTGAGGCAACACTTAAGAGACATACTTGAGACAAAACCACAAACACCTAAGCCATTCTCATGGTCAAAGGACTCTCTTCTACACAATAGGGTTACTCTCATAACTCCTAAGTTCCAAGAGGCATTTCGGCAAACATCTTATGTGCTTAATTTGTCTTCCAATCCCCCTTCTCTCAAAGGTGGGAAGGAAAAGTGGTTGGAGAGGTCTAACTCACTCCCTACTCTCATAGGTGAGTGATTCTACCCTAATTCCCCAAGGCAACCGGCCAAGTTGGCCTAGAGTCCACACTAGCACTCCAAAACACTATCAAGTATCCATTAAGCATCATTCAAACCTTAATTCAAGACATTTAGCATTCAAGAGAGACATACAAGTTCAATTGATCCAAACCACAAGAAGTTTTAGCCAAGCATTCTAAAAATCCAAATCATCATTGCAAATGTTCACAAGAAAGAAAACTAGAATCAAATTCAAAGTGCAATTCAAGATCAAAGACAAAATTCAAGATCAAATCAACTAAACAAATCAAAAGCTAGAAATTGAATTATAGAGCTAGAAATTGGAAATGTTACTTGAATGTAGTAGGAATCTTGACATAAGCTTGAGCAATCCAAAGTTGAAGTGAAGATCTCTCTAATTCTAGCTAGTTGAAATGAAAATTGATTGGAATTTGAGTGTGGAATGGGAGAGAATTTTAACCTAATTCTAGAGAGAGAATTTTCCTAAGGTGAGCTAAGATGAAAATGAATGATGATCTCCCTCAAAACTGCTCTAATCCCTATTTAAATCGCGCAACCCGCCAAAGTGGTATGCTGTGGACGCTGGACTGGACGCGCGTCCGCTGCGCGTCCAGCGGGGTTTCTGCTGCGCTGCTGCAAAACTTCTGAGAGGTGAAAATCGGACGCGGGCGTCCGATCCGCGTCCTCCGCGCGTCCTCAGCAGAGCTCATGGATCTTCAGAGAGCTGATTTCCGGACGTAGGCGTCCGTCCTTCGTCCGCGGTGCGTCCGTAGCAGAGTGCATCAACTTCAGAGGCCTGGAAATCGGATGCAGGCGTCCGTCCTTCGTCCGGCGGGCGTCCACAACAGAACTGATCCAAACTTCAGAGAGCCAAAATTCGGACGCAGGCGTCCGACCCGCGTCCGCCTCGCGTCCAACGCACAGTTTGGTTCTGCTTTGCGAACTTCTGCGGGGTAAAATCCGGACGCATGGGCGGACACGCGTCCAAGGCGCGTCCGTGCCCTGTGTTCTACTTCCCAACTTTGGCCCGTGAATCTATCTCTGATGACAAAATCAAGCATTTTGATGCAATTCGAGTTCACATCAAGCATAAAAGCTACCGATTACGTGCAATGTGACCCTAGAACGACCTTACAAGCGTAGCATCTTTTGCACTTATCAATTTGCTTACAATTGTGGCTTTAGGCTAGGATTCCTACGTGCATTCCCGCTTGATTCCATGGTTATTTGTTCTCCCTAACACTATAGGCTGTTGAAGCATCTAGATGGTAATACCTCTAACTTGAGTCCTATTTCTTTACTTTGTATTTATGTATTGTTCATATGTGTTTGTTCCACCTTGTTGTCTTTTGCTTAGCTTCATGTTCATCTCCTTATGCTAGTGCCTAGTTTTGTGATTGCATATTGCGTGCCATAACCCCCAATCATCAGCGAAACGAATTTCACACCCACACTCACTATCACTCATTTTTGTTACACATCAAGGGGCACATGAGATCGAAACACACTAGAAGAACACTAAGATAAAATACCTAAACTAAAATGCATGCTAAAAGTTGGAAAGTAAACAAAGTTTGAAAGTTAAAGCAACAACAGATAAAGTCTAAAACACAATCTCGCAACCAAAACTGTGAATCTCCATAATTAACGTTTGGAGGTTATAGGTTGTTGACAGAGTCACACAACATATTCAAACGGTTCCTCTGCTCCCTCTGCTCAAGCAGGAATGCATCCATACGGGAGAGAATATGAATCTCAAAATTAAAGGTGTCATGCAGGCAGAGGATGCTCCTTCTCCGCCTCCCACAGCTTCACCCATGGACTGATATGTAACCCCTCGGTTTTTCTGACAAAGTTAAGTTCGAGAATAGCGGTATAAATTTTTTTAAGCTATGACGTTTAAGAGAAGGCGATTCGGTGCTCGAAATAATTTTTGGATTAGTTATCGATAAGCTGCGAACTACGTACCGGTCACGAACCGAGAAAACTTTAAGGATATAGATTCAGTTCGAATTTTCTAGAATTGGGATTATTAAGTATCATACGATTAAGCTTGAATTTCTAGTTAGTTCAAGAGAAATTTTAAATGGACTGTAAGGGATAAATTATTACGGACTCTGTACCTATATTTCGCGGAATACCGGAAAATTCCCAAAATTTGTGATTTGCGACGGGAATATTTTTAGGATAATTTTGGTATTAGAATTTTCCCGAATTAAGTTATAATCCTCCGAACATTCATCTGATTTAAGCTTAAACTGTCCAATTAGATTTGAAATCTTCTAAGGACTCCATGGGGTGATGACAAGTGGCAAGGCAAATCTAAGACTAAGATTGGGCATTAAATGTGACATTTATGAGGTATGGCCTAGTTGCACTTGTTACTTGATCTTCAAGAACTAAATCTACACTAATCACATGATCATCTCTCTCACTCTTCCACTCCATTTTCGAAATACACACTTAGAGAAGGAAGAAGGGAAATTATCATAGTCTTCTATTGTGATCCAAGAACACCCTAGGCAATTCTTCAACTCCAAGAACTCTACTCTAGGTAAGAACTTCGGTTTTGTTCGGTTCTATCCCTCCTAAGACTTAAGCTTGAACTTAAGTGTTAATGTTTAGTGCATGAAAAATATTGTTATTGTGGTGATGTTGTTGGGAACTCCGAATTCAAGGAAAGATCTAGCACTTCTTCGGTTTTAGAAAATCTTCCATTGAGGTAAGGAATCCCTTAAGTTGGCTCAATCACTTGGAGATAGACAAATGCTAGGAAATTATATGATTAGGAATTTTTACATGAAAATTATGTGCTATGTTATAGATCTAAAAGTTGGCTCAAAAATCTTTGCTTTGATTTTTGATAAATTTGTTATGCATGTTCATAATTATTTTTATGCATGTATATATTGCATGGGGACCATAAATGCTTATATTTGTGAAAAAGGTGGAAGATCGGGCCATTACCACCCCGATCTTGCGGCCCAAAGTGGGCAGAAAACTGAAGGACGCAACAGTGGACGCGCGTCCACCGCGCGCCCTTGCGGAAACCATCGTTCGGTGCCTCGGCCGAGAGGCTGGACGCCGCACGGACGCGCGCGTCCGTGGACGCCCAATTTCGGCGTCACGCGCCGAACCAGCGGACGCGGTCCGGACATGCGTCCGCCGTGCGTCTGCTGGTGCGGCCAGCCGCGAGTCCGCGCGCCGCGGACTGGTTTTCGACTTGTTTTTGACCCGGTTTTTCCCCGATGTTTTTAACCTTGAGTGTTGTGATATTTTGAAAGCCTACGGGCATCCGGGTGAATATTTTTGAAAGCAAAATACTATTTTTGTGTATTACATTAACTTGGAAAATAATTGTGCTTTGAAAATTATTATGACTCTTATACTTGAATTTCTGTGATAGGACTAACACTAACCAAAGTGTGTGTTGTGGGGAAATATACTTGAGTAAGTATATTGGTTATGGAGTCGTGTAATAATAATAATGAACGTGAGGGAGTTTGTATGATTAATTCATACTGCAGAGCGAAGTCTATTCGCTGAGTGATGTGGGTGTTGTGTACCCCACAGGTGAAAATGTGGGTGTTGTGTACCCCACGGGTGAAAATGTGGGTGTTGTGTACCCCACGGGTGAATTAATGGTTGTGCTATGTGCCATGTGTGAGAGCTAACTGTTGGGTGTCTTGACCAGTAATGTGGGTGTTGTGTACCCCACGTGTGAATTAACGGCTGTACTACGTGTGATGTGTGAGAGCTAACTGTTGGGTGTCTTAACAGTGGCGTGGGTGTTGTGTACCCCACGTGTGAATTAATGGCTGTGTTATGTGCCGAAATTATTGATATAATGTGGAATTGCTGTTGTTAGACTGCTTGCAGGTAGACTGCGATTGTTGGGTAATGTTACTTTATTTATTATTGGTGGTTATTTTCGAAAACCTTTGTTCATTTTCGAGTGACCACGGATATCCTTACTTAGCCGTCGCGCTAACTACACTTCATTGTGTTATTTATCAGATGTCATCTAGTGTAGGTTCTTGCAGCTCGCCGGACTCAGACCCATCTGAGTTCGAGTTTCCCATTTACGATTTTGATGACTATGCACAGTATTTAGTAGATGAATATCCTTATGCCCCTAGCTACGCGCCTGACCCGCCAGTGCTGATCTGTACTCCTGACCCTATTCCTGCTCCGGATTCGCCAGAGGTTCCTGTGTGGACCCCTCCTCCAGTCGAACCCCTTTGCCCCTTTGATGCATTACAGGCCAGCTATGGGTTTTATCCCATAGAGATTGTTCCCGACAGCCACCCTCTTGAGTTCGTGATTCATTATCCATATCCATGGCATGTAGTTTGGGGTACCTATACGGGCCCGGTGTACCATTCACTAGACTAGGTCGAGTCTAGAGTAGGGGAAGGTTTTGTGTACTTATATCTTTTGCTACTCTGATGGTTGCTTAGCCAGGTCTAACTAACTCTCTCGATGGGTTATTATTATTGTTAACCCTCCTTGATTTTGGTAGCTTGTTAGCTACGTTTCTTCGATGATATATATATATATGATGCAGTTTCAATCTAATGTTGACCTTGAATTTTGACGCCAAGAAACACGATCCTTGTTTTTGTTTGTTAGCCTGTGCATCTAGAATAAATCCTATCTTAATAAGGTCGGGTTTAGTCTAGGTGTGGCGGTAACTACTCCGATTGTTCGGTATAGCCGAGTCGGGGTGTTACATGATAATTAGCACTTTCCTCTTCCTCCTTATCAATCTTTTGCCTCTTTTCCTTTTTCTCGCTTGACTCAGGTTTGGTATTTTGTACCCCATTAGATGATGGCCCTGAGATTCTCACCTTTTTTGCTGGGGTTTTTGGAGCATATCGTTTTGCCACCTGTTTTCTCTTCACGATCATCTTTCAAAAAAAATAAAATATAATATAATAATAATAATAATAATAATAATAATAATAATAATAATAATAATAATAATAATTATAATATGACAAGTAGTGGGATGAGAGGAAACTAAAATCAATCAATTAATGAGAGAGTGTGCTCAAATATGGTGGAGATATGCAATATATACGTATAGGATAGCAAAAAAACAAAGCAAAGAAAATAATTTTTTTAAAAAATTTTAATTAATTTTTTTTTTTTAAAGTAGACTGCCCAGTGAGGGATGCAATATATACATATAACTTATATGATAGAAAATACCAAAAGAAACAAAACAAAGAATATATATATATATATATATATATATATATATATATATATATATATATATATATATATATATATGTAAACAATGCTAAGAAAATAATATCTTTACACTTACAGAAAGGAATCAAAGTCCATTAAGCTAAGATATTCATGATATGACTCATTGAGAGAAACAAAGCAATAGATACTCAAAATCATATCTTTACACTAACAAAAAAACACTCTCGTTTCAACTGATGAACAAAGAAATCTAAGACAAAAGTCACTCAAAAAAATCTCAGACATATACACGGGATATACATGCATTAGAAATGAAACAGATGAAACATAAGCTAGACTGGATTCTACAATGTTGAATCTGCAATTCCACATCAAATCTAGCTTCAAAGACCTTACATATAATTAGATCTAAAAAAATAAAAGCAAAAAATTTATAACAACCATACAAGTAATCAAAGTTCGGAAAGATTGAGAAGTTAAGTAATAGATAAACACAAAGATTATAGGAAAATCATATCGATCTTAATAAAAAAGTACTCTCATTTAATTTGAGTGAAGAACAAAAAATCTCATATATATAATAAGTCCAAAAAAATACATGAAAGAGGTAAAACACAAGATATGATTCTACAATGTTTGATCCACAATCCCATAGAAAATCTAGTTTTAAAACAAAAAACTTATGATCTGATCTAAATAAAATAAAATAAAATAATTTGAAACAACCAGACAAGAATCAAAGTTTGAAACTGTATTTTTGGAGTGGCTCACCAAGGAAAACAAAATAATTGATAAACAGAGAAAGATTATAGATTAGATCGATTTGATAAAAATTCTCATTTCAGTCGATGAACAAAAAAAAAAAAAAAACTCAAACATATAATTTCTCCTAAAAAAAAAATCAAGACATATACACCCAATATATATTAGACATGAAAGAGGTCAAACATAAGATCAATTATATGCCATTCACAATTTTTTTTTTAAAGAAGAGAAACAACCACCATATATATACCTATATGTTTAAGGGCAACTCCGAAAAGAAGTCGTTCTCTACAACAAATTAAAAACACTATTCAAGCAAAAAATTAGAACAACTGAACAAGGTTAGTTCTCTCTTTTTTTTTAAGATTGTGTACTGGTTGTTGTGTGGTGAAGATTAAACATTATATAGGAGAGGAATGTTGTTACGTTGATGACGTTAGCACTTCCGTGGAAGTTTCCTAACGTCAGCACTTAGGTCAAAATTAGATTTTTTTGCCTTTTTTGGTAAAATATTTGCTTCCAAAAATTTATGGAAATTTCATAAAATGTTAAAAAAAAAAAAAACTCTAATTTTAGAAAATTTTAAAATACCATTTTCAAATAAGAATATGATAAATCATTAATATGTATGTACAAATAAAGAAAAATATTTGTAAATTCACACTTATATTTTATATATTTGTACTTTTCTCACGTGTCCTAGGATTATTCTTACACTCATTTTTCATTTGCGTGCAACCTATACCGGCACACTTCAACCGGTTTGGCACTTTCGCTCACTTTTCTTAGGATTCTAGCATTCAAACATAAATAATTGTGTTACCTTTGTCATTAAAGAAACATATAATGAGATTATCACTTGTTTTTCTAGTTATATTTTGTAATATTTTATTAATATCGGGTAATTGACAAAACAAAATTTATACCATGAAAATTGATAACCAAACATGTTGCACAAGCAAGAAGATTTGTCCTCAACTAAGTACCAATCACCATTTTATTAAGCACTAGATAGCATTATTTTAGCTAGTCTTTTTCCTTAGGCATAAGCCTCTCAATTAGATCACAAATAATAAGCATTCAAATCAAAACCCTAACACCACAATAAAAGTTAGCATAAGAGGTATTCAAAGAGGCAACATATAAGAATAATTAGCTAAGATAATTTTATGACACTTAACTTTGTAAAAGAAAAATAAAGGACAAAAAATCATACAATTTCACATACTAATTAAATATGCATGCTATTACTATTAGTCAATGTTATATTAAATTTATGTGTCAATAAGAAATACTATACTCAATTTACTAGCTAGTTATAATTTTAAGAATCAATAGGCTACTGATTAATACAATCAAATGAATTTAACTAGGACATTGAATTGCAAAGAAAATATACAGCAATTATAAAAGAAAGATTATATATATATATATATATATATATATATATATATATATATATATATATATATATATATATATATATATACATACATACACACACACACACAGATTAATTATTATAAAATTAAAATATAAATAGTTTGAATTAATTTTTATTAACTGGATCAAACATATATTGATTTAACAAATGGAGCATGTTAAAAAAAAAAAAATCAACTAACCTTAAATACAAAAATTGATGTAATATTTGATTAATGTAATTAAAAGCAATTGATATTTATTAAATGAAGATTCTAAATTAGTAAAATTATTTAATTATATTATTAATAACCCCATAATTATAATTCAAAATCCAATGTAGTAATTTATTTATTACATACTTGTATTCATTTTTTAATCGTTAAATGCACTTTAGAAGTTCTAATTTAAAAGAAAATACAAATTATTCATCATTGAGTAATACTTTTATTATATTGTTACATGCTTCTTATTACTAATTGAATAAAATATAAACAAAATAAAGAATTAAAAATGAGTCATTCAATGCCACTAATAATTCGCTATCAAGCTATAGTGTATAAAAGAAAATGAACTTACTTTACAGATGAGATTTATCAATCTTTTGAGTAATATTTAGTGGTGGATCGTGGGTAGGTTTTAAAATTTGTACATGTAACATGGATGTTTCAATTGAGTGTGTGTTCTACTGTTCTATATGTAGATTTATATTTTAACACTAGGTTGGGTTGACCAATATATGATAGTCAATAAATAAAAGGTACTTCAGTGCCATGGTGTAAGAATTAGGACGTAAAATCAAGAAACAAACATAACATTATTCTCAATGAGACAATTATCATAGTTTGGACTATTTATTATAATTTATTATAAATATTTTATATAATTACTTTTTTATTTTTTTTATTTTTATTTTTTTTAACAAACAACTCATTTTATACCATCTCAATATTTTATATAATTACTTAGTGGGTCAATTTCGGTAAAAATATATCGACGGGACAATTACCACGATTTGGACAATATTTATTGTAATTTTTTATATTAAAAATGTTAAATAATTACTTATTAGTGGGCCAAAATTGACAAAATATCTCGAATAGACAATTACACAATTTAGACAATTTTTATTATAATTTATTATGTTAGGAACCCCGAGTAGTTGAATTTGATGATACCAAGCTATACGAGGAGACCCCTAAATTTTCGTAAGTGTCTTAGAATAGCTTATACTTTTCTGTCAATCTTGTAAGGCAAACGAAGTCTTAAGTTATCTAAGGACTCGGGTCTCGCTGAATATGTAAACATTTCAAGAGAGGTATGTTTCACACGAAGACTCGAAGACACGAAGACACGAAGACACGAAGACACGAAAACACGAAGACACGAAGACTCGAAGACACGAAGACTCGAGGACATGAAGAACCGAAGATTAGTATCTTAGGTCAAAACCGGGAAGGACCAAGATTCTATAACCGAGCAATCAAGGATGTGATTGACTTGAGGAGTTTAAGGAAGAATGATAAGGTCAATCATTCTTTCTCACAACCAAGGCAAAGACATTCTCTGGTAAATTGTCTTATCTATTGCCTTGAAGATGGGTATAACTGAATGTCATTTTGGGTCCTATGCAACGATCCCAAGGAGCATTTAATGATTGTCACCTTTTTGAGGGACAAAAAGGCATTTTGTCCTTTTCTAAAAGTGGACAAACGGCTAGAAAGTACTGACATTCTGAAAAAGGAGAAAATATTACCCATTGGATATTACTCACTGGACAATAGGTTTTGAATTTCAATCTCCCTCCAACGGATCTGAAATTCCACCTATAAATACCCTTGTCCCATCTCACTTTGACAAGGTTGAATTGCGCGAAATATTGTTGTTCAAGCGAAAAAATTTCCAGTGTGATATTCACAAGCTTACTAAGCTATATTCAGTTTTATTTGGAAGTTCTTGTGAGCTTAACGAAGGAAAGCTCAAGATTTCCAAGTTGGAGATTTATCTACTTATTCAACCATCTCTACAAGTGAAGTAGAAAGAGGCGGAGTAAACTTGAAAGAAGTTGAAAAAAACCTACCACAACAAGGCTGCCGGGCTTAGTGATCAAAGGAGCTTGTTGTAACGGAGATTGTACTATAAGGGGAATATAGTGCAAACCTTCACGTGTTGTGAAGAAGAGTGGAGTAGGCTTCGTTAACAGCCGAACCACTATAAAAACTCTCTCTCTCTCTCTATCCCTTTTATTTACCTAAAGCATTGCATTGCATACATAACTCAAAACTAACTTTCTTTATAAGAAAAACCCTAGTGCAAAGTAAAAGATAAAATCTTGTTATAACTCTTTCCGCTGCATTTAACTCCAAAAAGTTTTCAATATCCCTTTGAGTCTATTCAACCCCCCCCCCTTCTAGACTCATAGCGTTATCACCGGGACCAACAAGTGGTATCAGAGCTAGTTACCTTGAACGGTGAACACTCTGTGTATACTGCCTGGTGATCCTCTTTAAAAATTTTATCAAAATATTTTGAAACTTTGCACCATGTCTAAAATGTAACATCATAGGCATTTTCTTATGTTTAACCTGGATAAGTTTGATGATTGGAAAGTGCGCATGCAGGCTCACTTATCTGCCATGCATGATGAAATGTGGGATGTGATAACTGAAGGACCCGTCCAGATACTACAGGTCAATCCGAATCGTGTAGTCACTGATCCAACGTCACCAGAGATGATTCCAAAGGAGAAATCCTTACTTACTACTGATGAAAGAACTCGAGTAAATCTCGACAACATAGCCAAGGATATCCTCTACAAGTCGTTGGACGAATCCTTGTTTCCGAGAGTAAGGAAGTGCAAGAATGCTAAGGAAATCTGGGATGTGCTCATGCTAATCGGTGATGGAGATGAGCAAGAAAAGGAGAACAAGCTGACCATCGCCATGAAGAAGTTTGAGGACTTCAAACTAAATCCAAAGGAGTCCATAACTGAAATGGAAGCTCGTTTCCTCAAACTACTGATGGAGATCAATGATCTTGACGAAAAGAAGCTAACACAAAAAGAGATCAGCCTAAAGATTCTCCGAGGACTACCCAAGAGCTGGGAAATGAAAGTCGTAGCTATGCGAGATCATAGAGATCTCAAAACGACGAGTACTACACAGATCTTCAGTGATCTGAAGGCTTACGAGTTCGAAAAGGAAGCACAAAATGATGATGAACCTGAAACGAGAAACATAGCTCTGGTTGTAACACCCCGTAAATTCATTTCAAGCCTTTCGGTCGCTAATTAATTCCTTGGGCAATTTAATTAATTCTTTGGGCAATTTATTAATTTAATTGGGCTAGTCTTTCCTTCAATTTCGGATATATATATATATATATATATATATATATATATATATATTTGTTGCCTAATTTAATTATTCTAATTAAGAGCCCAATTAATTGGATTATTCTTGTAAGGGATTTTTATTCAATTTGGACCCTTACAATGATTGTGATTAAATATTCCTACAAGCCCAATTTGTTGATCTTATATTATATATGTATATATATTGTTCCTAAGACACTTCCATGGGCTTTCTTATCCTAATCCTTATATTTAATTCATAAGGGATGAATTCATTAGCCCAAATTCTAGTCTTGAATATATATAATTAATCCTTGTAAGCCATTATATTACACTTGAGCCCAATTTCAATTAAAGTCTTACAATCTAAAATATTGTATGTATTATTGGCATATGTTTTGAAGACTAAAATTTACCCTAAAGGATTACACTTCTCCTTCTTCATTTTCCCCACTCCTTGCGCCATTTGCACCTAGAAAATCCTCCAAAATTCATCTTCATTTCTCCTACAAGTTTTCAAGTCAAGATTGCTCTTTTAAGCTTGGTTAGGATTGGGTAAGTGCATCTATCCTAGAATCTATCTTGCATTTTGTGTTTTTAGTAGTCTTTTTGCCTTTTTCTTATAAAGTTCTTTGGGGTTCTTTGGGAAAAGATGATCAAGGTGGAGGTGAGGCTTAGAGGCTAGCTTGAGGCTTGATTGGTTGGAGGAAAAGCTCTTTGAGGTAACCATCCATGTCCATCAAAATTATTTCATTCCCTATTCTATATATATTGATTTTTGGTGATTGGAAATCCTGGAAATTTCTTGTGGTTAGCCTGTGTTCTTGATCTATTTGTTGGATTGCATCTTGATCTTTGTCTTGTGTTGTATGATCATGATGTTATGGATTTCCCTATTTTTTTGGACTCTAAATTGAATGGAATGTGAGTGGATTTAGTCTGATTTTGTGTTCTGGAAGTGGTATTGTTCATTGTCTGATTTGGTCTCTGGAATCTGGGAGGGAGTTTGGCCTTGCGGAGGACCCTAACGTAATAATGTGATCCGTGAAGGCGATCCGCAAGGTGGCAGCGGTGTGCTTTGGCGGAGGAGGGTGGTCCGCCGAGGGAGGCCGCCTCCTTCTTGCGGAGGAGGTTGGCGGAAGACAGTGGCCCGTGAGGGTGTTCCGCAAGGCCACTGTGACTTTGGTTTCCAGTGAGCAGTTCTCTGTTCTTGATGTCTGTTGTTGGCCTTTTGTTTCAGATCATTGTTGGATTGTTTTGTTGGGTATTTTATCATGTTATTGGAGTATTTATTCATGCTATTAGTTGGAGTATTTGATGCCTTAGTTGGAGTATTGATTCGTGTCTTTGGTTTCCTCTTGTTGGTGTTCTTGGTCTTTCAATTCTCTGATTCATGAACTGGGAGTGGGTTGGTGTTCATATTTGAGATGAACCCATGTCTTGGTTGGTTGTATTGGTGTGGAGTATGGGTGTGATGGTGGCTTATGGTGGAGTATTGGTTACTATTGACTTTGACTATCTGACTTCGGGCTGCGGCCTTGGTACGGACTGAGGTCCATGTCGTTTACTATCTGACTTCGGGCTGCGGCCTTGGTACGGACTGCGGTCCATGTCGTTTACTATTGACTATCTGACTTTTGACTTGTGACATATGGTTGACTTGGGTGATGGTTGGCTTGGTTGGTTGGGAGGTTGATGATGGGTTGTCGTTCTTTGTTGGTCCTTGTGAGTTCTTTGGATTGTTCGGTTGTTGCCTTGTCATTCTCTTGAGTTGGGATGTTCCCTTTTTGGATTGTGTTCAGTTGGTATCTTGATTATGATTCGTTATGCCTTATGCTTTCGTTATTGGTTATTGGATTTATTGGATTGAGTCTTGGTTTATGATTTGTTCAGTTTATCCTTGTTGAGTATCGACTTGCACTAGTACAAAACTGCACATCCGCTACTGTTGTAAAAGGCTTTTCGCTACTGTTGTACAACAGTAGCGGATGGGACAGTCACTAAATGTCGTTGACTTTTCGCTACTGTTGTACAACGGTAGCGAAAAGTCTAATAATCCGCTACCGTTCTTGGCTAAAACGGTAGCGGATTAGTATTTAAAAAAACAAAAAAAATTAATCATCCGCTACCGTTCCTAGCTAGGAACGGTAGCGGATGATTATATTTATAAAAAAAAATTATTTTTTTATTTGCTAGGAATTATCCCAGCTTCGGCAAGAGCTGAATAAAATGTTAAACAAAAACTTAAAATACTTGTGAGCTGAATAAAATGTTAAACAAAAACTCAAAATACTTGTGAGCTGAATAAAATGTTAAAACAAAAACTCAAAATACTTGTCTATACCACTATGCTTCCGGTTCCTGATCCCATGGTAAAACGAAAAATAAAATATAATTCTGAGAATGAATCAAATAAGACTCTCATCCTATCTTCACTAACTCAACTTGCTAAACTGATGTGTGCACCTGAGTATACCTTTCAAGTAGCGCACTTGCTTGAACTAACCATCTTGCATACTCTCTCCTTGTACATAATTCTTTTGCTTTGACTTCAATCTGTAATCATAAATTAGAATTGAAAAGATCATGGTCAAAATCTAAAGTTATACTGTTACAGCTTCAATTGAAACAATCAAATTTTAAGGAAAAAGTTTAAATAATAATAATAATAATAATAATAATAATAATAATAATAATAATAATAAAATTCAAAGTGTTCAATCATATTATGATTTATGAGTCTGTTAAACACTTAAACCATAAGTGGAGATTTTTAAGGCTGCATTCACCAAGCTTCGACCCTGCATTTCCTACCACAAAGGACTCCCTGCTCATGTTCTATTTTGAAGTTTATAAAAAGCAACAGATTCATTTGTTTTTTGAAAATAACCACCATGAACCAAATCCCCAGAAAATGGGGTAAAATTAGATTTTCAAAGATAATGCCACTGGTCCAAAGATCAAGAGAGGGAAAGAAACAGGATCCAGTTAAAATGCTTAAAAGAGGCTATGCATTTATTATTTATATGTTACATAATGTAAATACAAAATTAACTATGAACAAAAACTGTTTCATGAAAGAGGAAGTGACTAGATCATCATCTTATGGCAAATTTAAAACTAAATCTCAAGTTTTACAAGGCACAAAAATATCTTTCAAATTTAAAACTGCTTCCTCCCATACTGGAACAGCATGTAGGAACTTTTCTTTAGAAAGTGCTACCAGAAACAAATACGGAGTAATATAGATAAACTACAACACTGGTAAGTTAATTTGTAAAAAGAAAATAAGTAAAAACATCTTTGTAAAATTCTGCTTCTCCAAATGGAATATAATGTTGAAACGTACCTTTAGTTTTTTTAACACAAGAAGAGCATCCTGTTGAGTAGAATCCACAGCAAATGGAATTATGATCCAGTGTAGCTCGCCTTGGTTGTAATATTGTTTGGATCTTTAGAATGGGAAAAGATAAGAGCTTAGGTTTTTTTTGGATAGGTTGAGTCACTATTGTATCATGATTAATACAGTAAAGAAGCTAGGAAAAGATACACACACAATGCTATTATTTTGTTATTATTATTATTATTTTGCTTATTTCATCATTTTAGAATTTACCAGATTTGCATAAAACTACTAAATTAGTTGAATCACAATGCTAGTGCACTGCTTATGACCCGCTTTAAATGATAACACAGAATCAAACAAATGAAATACAAAAAGAACTATCAAAAAACAATTATCAGACTAATAAATCATCCCATTTTAAGGAAGAAAAAAATGTACCTTGAAATGAACCCTATGATTTGAGCCCCTGGCTTTGCAGGCTGCAATGTAGAAGAAATAGAAAAATACACAAAAGAATTGAATACTAACATACATTAAAAACAAATGAGACTTCTAATAAAAACAAATTCCAAGCACCAAGCAACAGTCTCCCACTCTCCCTCCACCACACTCATTTAGCACATTCAAACACCATTTTAGCCTTCATTCCAATTCAAATCAAACCTCCAGTAGAGGACATCCCATCACCATAGCAGATAACACAATTAATTCAGGCACAAGCATGCAATCATGCACCCATCCCCCCTACCTCTACACAATCCCCTCACAGACAAAACTAATGCATTGACAGCAGAGGGATTTCAACACTCACACTTGCACCTGCAAAGGAAATTAAGCACATAGCATAGTCTAATGTTTCGGAAAACTATCGTACAGCTTCATTTCTGCAAAGATCTGCAGATCAGCATTGCCATTTCACCTCAGCTTCATTCCATCTTCTGATCCTCCTCTAGCCTTCTGCAGCAACCACAGCTTTCCTTTACTGCTGTCCCTTATCAAGAACAACTCAGGAAGCCCCACAAAACCTGCACCACAAAACCACATTAGACCTCCCATTCACTCATTCTTTTACCACTCAGATAACAGAAAACTCACCTTAGTTTTTTTGAAAACTCACCTTAGTTAATTAAATATTTCCCCTATACTCCCTATTTAGCCTATGTTTCAAATGTTATAAATATAGTACGCCTTTTATATAAATCAACGAAGTCTTTTTCATAAATTAATCAACAGCCTAGCTAGCACTGAGATGTATATATACATAAACATACAAATATAGAGATGAATATATACAGGGCGTGAGGAACCTGAAGATGTTAAGCGGTGCCGGAATCCACTGTGATCTGGAGGCGATGGGCGGCTCGCAATGCAGAGAAAGAGAGTTGCAAGTGCTCGTCGCCATTGTAGCGTCATCCATGGAAGCCGAAGCCTGCTGTTGAAGTCCTCGCCGTTGGTGTCGAAGCCGAAGCCGAATCTCACGCTGGAGCGGTGGCTGAGGCGGAGGAGCGGTCGCGGCTGCAATGGCAGTGCGGTGCGCGGGCAAATCTGGCTGAGGAGGAGTGGTCGCGGCTGCAATGGCGGTGCGCTGCGCGGGCAGATCTGGCTGAGGAGGAGGCTGCGACGGTTGAAGGCGTAGGCGGTGTAGGTGGAGGCTGCTCGGCTGGGCTGCGGTGGAGGAAATGGTGAGGAATGGTGAAGACGAGGCTGCAGTGAGTTGAGGAAGGCGCAATCTGACCTAATATCTATTATTTCGTTCGATTTTTTTAATTCTTTTTTAATTAACATTTCGCTACCGTTTCTTGTAGAAACGGTAGCGAAATATCAAGCGCGTTTTTAAACCGCTACCGTTCCATCAAACAACGGTAGCAGATTGTTCTTCACTTATTTACTGAATTGCCACCGCGCGTTTTTTTTTAAGAATACACTACCGTTCTTACAAGAACGGTAGCTAAATGTAGGTGTTTTATGTGCCTTTTTGTACTAGTGTTGCACTGTTGTACAGTTCGTTGGTGTTTATATTCTATATGGGTGTGTAAACCTATTTCTAAGCTTATGTATATCTATATCTCCTTGCGGGTGTGAATGGTGGTTGCTTAGCATTCTTTTGCTAATGGTTCTTTGCGTGTTTTCCAGGTATGGAGTAGTACATCGCGAGCGCGCTAGAGCTTTCCTTATGTGGACCTTAGCCTTAGCTAGTTATGATTAGACTTGGTTATGTTGGCCTGTGAGCCATGAGATCTTTTGATACTCTTGTTCTGTACTTCGAGTATGATCTTTTGGATTTTTATGGATGATGTTGAGGATTATTATCTTGGTTTTTATGATATGACAGTTGTTTAGTTTCTTGTTTAGCCTGTGCATCTAGGCTTTGTTAATACCTAGGTGTGGCATGACGCCCTTAAGTTTAAATTGCTTCCGCTGTGTTTGGTTTGTTGGTTGAGATTGGCAGCTTTTATGTTAAGTTTCTAGCTATCTCAGCCTATGTGAGGTTGGGGTGTCACACTGGTTGCGAACCATCAACCATCATCATCAACACCAAGGTCTATCTCTAAACCCTCCTCTGATTTTTTCACTGATGATCAAATGGCATTGTTTGTAAGAAGGTTCAAAAGATTCATGCGAAAGAATCAATCTTTTGACAACTCGGATAAGACGAGACGAATGAAGTATCAAGGAAATGACAAGGCCAGTGGATCCAGAACTCATGACAAGGATGAGTTGCAAGTATTATGTTACAACTGCCGAAAGCCTGGACACTTCAAGGCCGAATGTCCATATCCAATCGTCAAAAAGCATCAAGACGAGCACAACTACAAGAAAAACTCGGGAAGATACCATCACCCGAAGAGTACTTCAAATGATGCTGATGAAGAGTCAAGCAAGAACCAAAAGAATGACAGACGAAGGAAAGCCTTGGCAGTAGAAGAGAAGACAGGAGAAAAGAACGAAGAGTCATGCACCTCTAGTTCAAGCTCAGAAAGTGATAGCTCGGAAGATGAGAAAGGACTTCTATGTCTTTTCAGTCAAGAAGACTCAGATGAAGAGATGTGTCTCATGGCTGAAGAAGAAGAGGGAAATAGGACCATCTGGTATGTAGATAGCGGTTGCTCAAGACACATGACTGGAGATAAATCAGAACTGAGCAACTACAAAGCAAAGAATGGTCCTAAAGTGGTCTTTGGTGGGAACTCAAGCGGACATACGATGGGCACAGGAGATGTTATAAAGAATGGGCTAATCATCCGAGAAGTATCTTATGTCGAAGGATTAAAGTTCAATCTGTTAAGCACAAGTCTGTGACACCCCAACCTTACACAAGCTGAGATAGATAAAACTCAACACAACAGCTGCCTATCTCAACCAACAACATAACAAAGCGGAAGCGAATTTAAAACCTAAGGGGCATCATGCCACATCTAGGAAAGATAACACAACCTAGATGCACAGGCTAACCAAAAATAGATAATTGTATAGATAAAATCCTCAATCTGTCTCAAACATCCCATCAACTAGTCAAGAGTATATAAAATCTCAAATGGCACACAGGCCCAAAAACCAAAGTCTAAACAGCATAAACTAAGTCTAAGCATCGTCACAAGGTAGGCTCTAACGCGCTCGCGCTCAGACTTACTCCATACCTGGAAAACACGCAAAGAACCATTAGCAAAAGACTGCTAAGCAACCACCATTGACACCCGCATGGAGATATAGATATACATAAGCTTGTAAGTAGGTTTACACACCCATATAGAATATAAACACCAACAAACTGTTCAATAGTTCAAAACGGATACTCAACAATGATAAACTGAACGAATCATAAACCAAGACTCATCCAAACGAAGCCAATAATCAACAACGAAAGTATAAGACAACGAATCCATAACCAATATACCAACTGAACAACAACCATAAAGATTTAACCAACCATAAACAAGAACGACAAGGTATCAACCGAATAACACAAGGAACTCACGAATACATAACCAAGAAAGAACTCCCAACACCAACCTCCAAATCCTCACACCAACCATCATACCCAAACCCAACCCCAGTCAGAAGTCAGGTACGCAGGGGTAAAAACCCAATCACAGGGACCGAAGTCCAATCACAGGGACCTAAGTCCAATCACAGGGGTAATGAACCCAATCACAGGGACCGAAGTCCAATCACAGGGACCTAAGTCCAATCACAGGGGTAATCAACCCAATCACAGGGACCGAAGTCCAATCACAGGGGTAATGAACCCAATCACAGGGACCGAAGTCCAAATATAGTTAATAGTAGCACAGTTAGTTCACCCAACAACCTCCAAAAGATACCAAGAAATCCACCACCACATGCTCATACTCCAACCTCAACCCAAAACAACAAACAAAGTGTTCATCTCAACTATGAACACAAACCAACTCCCAGGTAATGAATTCAAGGAATCAATAAACCATGAGTACGAAAAGGGAAACCAAAGACACGAATCAATACTCCAAGATATGGTATAAATACCCAACAAACGGCATGAATAAATACTCCAAAGTCATGATAAAATACCCAACAAAACATTCCAACAATAATCAGAACAAAAGGGGAAACAACAGACAACAACAACTCAGAACAGGTCTCTGGAAACGAACTCCCAGTGGCCTAGCGGAACACCTCAACGGAGCTCACTCCTCCGCCGCACTCCTCCGCAAGAAGAAGCCGGCCCTCCTCAACGGGCCTGCCCCCTCCGCCCGTGCCTACCGCTCCGGCCTTGCGGATCACCTCGGCGGGTTACATTATACCGCCTTGGTCCTCCGCAAGGTCAACCCCAATTCCAGAAACAGTTTCTGCCCAGACACAAAAATACCCTTCCAGAATGCAATGATCAGATCCAAAATACACCAACATTTCATCTATTTAGAGGCTAAAAATATGGAAATCCAACTAACAATTGATCACAACAACAATAGGCCAAGATCAATACACAAGATCAAGAAATTCCAAAAAAAATACAACCAAGAATAGGGCTAAACACCAAGAAATTTCAGGATTTCCAACACCAAATAATATCATATAGAATGAGAGTGTAAAAATAGATTTTGATGACATAGTGGTTACCTCAAGGAGCTCATTCCACCTAGCCAAGCCTCAACAATGATCACAAAGCCCCACCACCTTCTTGATCATCTTTTACCCAAAGAACCCCAAAAGAACACACATAAGAATATGCAAAAAGACTAGTAAAACCATAAAATGCAAGGTAGATTCTTAGCTAGATGCACTTACCCAATCCTAAACAAGCTTAAAGGAGCAATCTTGACTTGAAACTTGTAGGAGAAATGAAGATCAAATTTGGAAGGAAATTGAAGATGTAAATGGCGTGAATAGAGTAGAGTAGGGAAGAGAGAGTGAAAACCTTTAGGGATTTTTAATCTTGAATATATATACTACAATACATATAATGTATTAGGGTGAAAGACTTTAATGTGGAATGGGCTCAAATAATATATTATATTACTTACAAGAATTAATATGTACAAGATTAATAAGTTGGGCTAATGAATTCATCCCTTACAATTAAATAGATATATTAGAATAAGGAAGCCCATAAGATGTCTTAAAGACATTATACTTATAAATATTAAGAAATTGGGCCATGTAAGAATATTTTAATTACAAGAATTGTAAGGATCCAAATTGAATAAAATCCCTTACAAGAATAAATTCAAGAATTGGGCTCTTGATTAGAATAATTAAATTAGGCTCAAGAAATATATATATATATCTATGTATTAAATTGGAAGAACTAGCCCAATTAAAATAATTAAATTGCCCAAGAAATTAATTATCGGCCGAAAGGTTTGAACGAATTTACGGGGTGTTACACTCTACCCCCCTTAAAAGGAGCTTCGTCCCCGAAGCTCAAAGCTCACAGGAACTTGAAACAAAACGATTCAAAGGAACAAAGATTCAACGGAAGATTAAAGGGAACGATTGCTCAACTAATCCTAAACTTAAGAACATACTACACTTCTAGCATCCTAAACTCCTAACTTACCCAACCCAACTAGCATGCAAGAACTTAAACTAACAACTTACCTAGATCAAACAAAGCCGGGTAGCGTAGCCTCATCTCGTCCTCCATCTCCCAAGTGGCTTCCTCGACTCCATGGTTGGACCAAAGCACCTTCACCAGCTTGATCGCCTTGCGTCGAGTCTCTCGCGTCTTGGAGTCCAGGATCCTCACGGGCCTTTCTTCATAAGACAACGTCTCGTCTAACTCCAGCGTCTCGGGGGCTATTACGTGTGAGGCGTCGTGCACGTACTTCTTCAACTGGGAAACATGGAATACGTTGTGCACTCGGTCTAACTCTGCTGGCAAGGCCAAACGGTACGCCACCTGTCCGATCCTCTCTAAGATCTCATATGGTCCGATGAAGCGAGGTGTTACAAAGTCAGTTCTGTGATAAAGGATACAAAGTCACCTTCTCACGGGATGCATGTCAAGTTATCTCTGAGCTATCTCATGAAGTTGTGTTAACAGCAAAACGAAGGAAAAACATGTATGTTGTCACATGGGATACAACAAGACCGAATACTTGTTTGATTGCCAAAAGCAAGCAAGATCTAAGCTGGGAATGGCATCACAAGCTTAATCATCTCAACTTCAAAGCTATTAACAAGCTTGCAAGAAAGGAACTGGTCGAAGGATTACCGAATGTAATCTATGACAAGGATAAAGTCTGTGAAGCATGTCAAAAGGGAAAGCAGATCAAATCCTCGTTTAAAACAAAATCTCTCAACACAAATGCAAGACCACTAAGTCTACTACATATGGACTTATTTGGACCAGTTGATCCGGTCAGTCTAAGTGGGAGAAAATACACTTATGTGGTAGTAGATGACTACACAAGATATACATGGACATCCTTTCTAAGAAAGAAGAATGAAACAGAGAAAGTGCTCCCAGACTTGCTCCGAAGACTTCAAACCGAAAAGGAACTGAGTATTGTCAAAATTCGTTCTGATCAAGAAACTGAGTTCGTAAACAAAGTTATTCAAGACTTCTGTGGACAACATGGCATTTTACATCAACTTTCAGCAGCAAGAACTCCTCAACAAAATGGTGTAGCTGAAAGACGCAACAGAACTCTCAAGGAAGCAGCAAGATCCATGATTGCTTACTCAGGCCTACCAAAGCGTTTTTGGGCCGAAGCAATAAACACAGCATGCTATACTCAAAACCGATCTATTATTCATAAAGATCATGGTGTTACACCTTATGAACTCTGGAAAGGAAGAAAACCTGTTGTAAAATACTTTCACATATTTGGAAGTAAATGCTTTATACACAATAATAGGAAATCGCATCTAAAGGCTTTTGATGAACGCGCTAACGAAGGAATATTCATGGGATATTCTGAAAAGAGTAAAGCCTTTCGAGTACTGAACAAGCGAACTATGGTAATTGAGGAATCAATACATGTAGTCTTCGACGAACTATCAAAGGAAAACATGGTGATCTCTGAGAAACAAACAGATGAAGGAATGAAAGATAAAACTCATGATGAACAATCCGAAGGATCAGAATCCGAAGAAGATGATTATCCACTCTTTCCGAATCTTCAACCGAATACCTCATCTCTGACCGAAGTGTTACAGAATGATGGAAACGAGGTGGTGTTGCAACAAGAAGGAAGTAGTCAAGCCGAACCCTCCATAGATGAAGGAGCACCTCCAACTACCTTTCAACCAGATCTAAAATGGTTAAGAAACCACCCTCAAGATCAGATCATCGGTGATGTACATGATAGCGTGAGAACTCGTGCATCCATTCGGGAATGCATGATGGCATGTTTTATATCTCAAATCGAACCCAAGACCGTTGAAGAAGCTTTGAATGACTCGGATTGGGTTATTGCCATGCAAGATGAATTACATCAATTTGAAAGAAATGATGTGTGGGAACTGGTTTCACGTCCAACTCATCAAAATGTCATTGGAACTAAATGGGTGTTCAGAAATAAGATGAATGAGCAAGGAGTCATTGTTAGGAACAAGGCTCGGTTAGTAGCTAAAGGCTACTGTCAAGAAGAAGGAATAGATTTTGATGAAACCTTCGCTCCTGTTGCCAGACTCGAAGCTATAAGGATTTTTCTGGCATATGCTGCATGGAAAGACTTTAAAGTCTATCAAATGGATGTAAAAAGTGCATTTCTAAATGGGCTTTTAGAAGAAGAAGTATATGTCGAGCAGCCCCCAGGCTTTATCTCCGATGTTGGAATGGATAAAGTTTATAAGCTCAAGAAGGCGCTATATGGTTTAATTTAAAACAAGCTCCAAGAGCTTTGTACGATATCTTATCATGTTTTCTGATAAGTTGCGGTTTCACAAAAGGGATAGTTGACAAAACACTTTTCAGAATCAAAGATGGAGATCATATTCTGTTGGTACAAATATATGTGGATGACATTATTTTTGGGAGTACCGACTCAGATCTATGTGAAAAATTCTCAAAACTCATGCAAGGAAAATTTGAGATGAGCATGATGGGAGAATTAAACTACTTCTTAGGTCTTCAAGTCAAACAGGAACAAAATGGTATCTTTATCAATCAAGCAAAGTATACCAAGGATCTTATCAAGAAGTTCGGAGTTGATGGGAAATCTTCGGTTAAAATACCCATGAACACTTCGTTACGAATGGATATGGAAAATGAAGGAAAAGAAGTTGATCAAACAAAGTACAGAGGAATCATTGGATCTCTACTATATCTCACAGCGAGTCATCCAGATATATCATTTGCTGTAGGAGTATGTGCTCGGTTTCAATCAAATCCGAAGGAGAGTCACTTAAGCGCTGCCAAAAAGATACTAAGATATTTAAAAGGGACTCAAAGTGTAGGTCTCTGGTATCCGAAGAGTGATGTCTTCGACTTAGTTGGGTATTCGGATGCGGATTTTGCTGGTTGCAAAATTGACCGAAAAAGTACATCAGGAACATGCCAATTCTTAGGGGGAAGGTTGGTATCTTGGTTTAGTAAAAAGCAGAATTCTATCGCTACGAGCACTGCTGAAGCCGAATACATAGCAGCTGGTAGCTGTTGTGCACAAATTCTGTGGATGATGCAACAACTTAAAGACTATGGTGTCACTGCTAAAGAAGTTAGCATTATGTGTGATAACACAAGCGCTATTGCAATAACTCAAAATCCAGTGTTACATTCGAGAACCAAGCATATTGATATTAAATATCACTTTATCAGAGATCATGTGGAGAAAAAGGATATCAAGCTTGAATATGTTAATACCGAAGATCAGCTAGCGGATATTCTCACGAAACCACTTGCCAAAGCTAGATTCTCCACTCTACGTCATGAACTCAGAATGATAGAAATAAGTTAATGTGAGGCAATTGAATCGCTCCAAAACTGAAGGGACTCATCAGTTATGACTTCCTGCATTCAATGCACATCAAAGTCAGAAACTCACGGACTCAATTAATTGAAAGGCGCAAAATTTTGGACGGTTGCAGCTCTGATTGGTCACGTCAAATGGATCTCAGCCAATCACAACACCTCACTCCATCTATAAATAGATCACAACCGAGGAAGGAAGAGGTATCCTAACACCTAATTCCTTGTGTTGTTTTCTACTTTTGCAGGTATGGATAAAGGAAAAGGGAAAAAGGCATGTTCGGAGGAGAAGCCAATAAGGAAGAGATTTTCGTTCCGTTTGTTGCTGAAGGAAGGGACGAGCAAGCTCAACAAGCTAAGAGGAGAGAAAGGAGAACCTCTCCAGGGAGAAACTTCTGAGCATCCTCTCGAACTTTCAGACTCTGAATCCGAGGACATCGTGCCTGAACCTCCCACAATGTCTGTCCCAGGCTTCTACTCTGGCGGACTTGCCCCTCCAAACGAGGAACCCTTCTGGCCGGAACCAAACTTTGTGCCAAGACGAACTCCATCTCCTTCCATAGATAACACTGGAGATGATGCATGGAACGATATTCAAGGATGGTACCAGAGAGCTCAAGGCCAAAATCCGCCTGAGAATCCGGCTCATGACGAGGACTACCTTCGTTACCTGGACATGCTCGAACCGGATGATGTATCAGATAAGTCCTCGGTACTGGAAAATGAACCTGGCTATGGACCGATGGCTCCATCATGGGTACCTGATGCTGCCCCAAGCGCTCTACCTACTCCTAGCCCTCCTACTACGGAGAGTAGTCAAGGACAAAGCCTTATGTCTACTGCGAACAGTAGACATGCGAAGAATAGGGGCAAAGGCAAAGCAAGAAGATGAAGGCTATGCCTTGTAGATCAGGAATGGGGTGATCTGTCTGAAATGCTATGATGTCTATCCTTTGTATCTTTATTAATGAATGGTGTTACTGTTTGATCGAGTAGTCAATCTCGTCTTTTAAACTGTTATATCTTTACCGAAGGATGATAGTATACCGAGGACTGCCCACAAAGTAACACATGCCAACCGAACTCTTTCTAACCGAAGGGTTAATGATATCACTCTCCACTGTTCGGACGCACTGATCTTTTGCTGAAGGATTGAAACTATATCTTGTTGAATAAGTTTCTTGCAAAACGTGGGATCGTGGGCGTGCACGTGTCAGAATCCTATTCAAAGTTCATGCCGAGAAATACGCTCCACTCTCTCTGATTCGCCTGACTTGAAAGGACGGGCCATCAAGACGTGATGGCATAATGAGTAGTTTTCTCTCTCTTCATTAAATGGCCATATCATCTCGAGGGAAACTGCCTTATCAGTCCAAAGATCATATACGGCTTTAAAGCCATTTTTGCCCCTTCATTTAATGGCATTTAAGGGTGTTTGTCCCTTATACATAAATTCGACCCGTTTTCACTAAAACAACCCGTTTCACCCGTTTCCTCCCTCCTCACCATATATAACCCCATCATACCTTCATCTTTTACCTTTTACACTCCCAAAACTACCATTATCCTCTAAAACCCTATAATCTTCCTAAACCACCAAAAGATCATTAAATGGTAATAGTTGATACCTCTTCTGCTTTTACTTCTTTACTGAATGCCATACAGGGATTGGCGAAGACTCACGACGCAAACTTCAAGTCCCTAAACGAGTCTATCACCAAAATCAAGAAGGATATCCGAAGGCAGAAGAAGAAATCCTCCAATTCCAAAACAGACGAAAGGATAACTGCTCTTGAGAAAAAGATTGATGGGGCCTTTGCTGAAAATCTCTTGTCACTCGGATCTCCGAAGGATTCGGTATTTGAGTTCACTACTTGTGACACCCCAACCTTACACAGGCTGAGATAGATAAAACTTAACACAGCAGCTGCCTATCTCAACCAGAACCATAACAAAGCGGAAGCGAATTTAAAACTTAACGGCGTCATGCCACATCTAGGTATAAACACAGCCTAGATGCACAGGCTAAACATAAGAATAAACTAAGCTGTCATATCATAAAAACTGAAATAAATCCTCAAACATAATCCATAATTATCCAAAAGTACCCAAAGGACTAATCAAGAGTATATCATAATATCTCAAGGCACACAGGCCCAAAACCAAAGTCTAAACAAGGTAAGCTAAGTCTACGCATCCTCAGAAAGAGAAACTCTAGCGCGCTCTCGCATAGACTACTCCATACCTGGAAAACACGCAAAGAACCATTAGCAAAAGAATGCTAAGCAACCACCATTCACACCCGCAAGGAGATATAGATATATAATAAGCTTGTAAATAGGTTTACACACCCATATAGAATATAAACACCAACGAACTGTACAATAGTTCAAAACGGATACTCAACAACAATAAGTTGAACAAACCATAAGCCAAAACTCATTCGAATAAAGCCAAAATTCAACGAAGAAAGCATAAGACAACAACGAGTCAAAACCAAGGTACCAACTGAACACAAGTATAAGGAATGATCAACCATAATCGAGAACAACGAGGTATCAACCGAATAAACAAGGACTCACAACCAAAGAATCGAAAGAAAACCCAACACCAACCACCAAACCTCACACCAAACATCATATCGAACCCGACCACAAACAAAAGCCAAGTGCACAGGGGTAAAAACCCAATCACGGGGACCGAAGTCCAATCACAGGGGTGAATCGACCCAATCACGGGGGTAATGAACCCAATCACGGGGTAATGAACCCAATCACAGGGACCGTAGTCCAATCACAGGGACCTAAGTCCAATCACAGGGGTCATCGACCCAATCACGGGGGTAATGAACCCAATCACAGGGGTAATGAACCCAAATACAACAATAGTAGCACAGCTAGTTCACCCACAACCTCCAACGATACCAACAAACCAACGTTACATACTCATACTCCAACCTCAGCCCAAAACAACAAACCAAAGTGTTCATCTCAACTATGAACACAAACCAACTCCCAGGTAATGAATATCAAAGAATCAATAGACCAAGAGTACAAAAAGGGAAACTAAAGACATGAATAAATCTCCAAGACAAGGAAATAAATACCCAACAAAAGGCATGGATAAATACTCCAAAGACATGGTAAAATACTCCACAAAACAATCCAACAATAATCAGAAACAAAGGAGAAACAACAGACAACAACATCACAGAAACAGCCCCTGGGAGCAGATTCCCAGAGTACTTGCGGAACACCCAGACGGAACACCGTCCTCCGCCGCACTCCTCCGCAGGAAGGAGGCGGACTGCCTCAACGGATCACCCTCATCCGGCCAACCCTACCGCCTTGGCCTTGCGGAACTCCCCGGCGGGTTACATTGTGCCGCCGAGGACCTCCGCAAGGTCAAATACAATCCCAGTTCCAGAACCTCAACAGCAGACACGAAAGAAATGTTTCCAGAGAGCAAGATCAGATTAAATACACCAACATTTCATCCAATTTAGAGGCCAAAAACATGGAAATCCAAACCATCAATGATCATACAACACTAATCAAAAGATCAAGATGAAATCCAACAAATAGATTCAACAAAATAGGCTAATCACAAGGAATTTTCAGGATTTCCAACACCAAGAACATCATATAGATTAGGAGCGAATGAAAATAGTTTTGATGGACATAGTGGTTACCTTGAATAGCTTTTTCCAACTCCAACAAGCCCTAAGCAAGATCACAATGCCCCACCTTCACCTTGATCATCTTTTTACCCAAAGAACCCCAAAAGAACATTATAAGAATATGCTAAAAAGACTATCAAAAACACAAAATACAAGATGGATTCTTAGCTAGATGAACTTACCCACTCCTAAGCAAACATAAAAGAGCAATCTTTACTTGAAAACTTGTAGGGAAATGGAGATCAAATTTTGGACAATGAGGAAGGGAAATGGCGTGACAATGAGAGTGTAGGGAGGAAGAGGAGTGAAAACTTTTAGGGGTTTTGATCTTCTAAAATATATACTAAGAATACATACAATATTTAGGGTGTAAGACTTTAATATGAGTTGGGCTTAAATATATAATATGATGGCTACAAGAATTAATTATATATATATTCAAGACTAGCAAAATGGGCTAATGAAATCATCCCTTATAATTAATAATAGAATTAGAATAAGGAAGCCCATAAAAATGTCTTAGGAACATTATATATACATTATATAATAGAAGATCAATGAGGTGGGCTTGTAGGAATATTTAATTACAAATATTGTAAGTGTCCAAATTGAATAAAAAAAATCCCTTACAAGAATAATTCAATTAATTGGGCTCTTGATTAGAATAATTAAATTAGGCTCATGAATATATATATATATATAAGCGTATATATATTAAATTGAAAGAATTAGCCCAATTAGAATAATTAAATTGCCCAAGGAATTAATTAACGAACGAAAGGCTTGAACGAAATTACGGGGTGTTACACTACTATACAGCGTAACTTGGTTACGAAGCATGCCTTCATCAAGAAGCGTCTTGACTTGAACTGCTCGAAGCTCGAGACCGTATCTGGTAGCCAAAACGCGACAGCTTCTCTTGTATGTGAATTCGAATGGACCCTAAAGGAATTGCAAGTCTGTATAAATAGTCTAAGTGACAATGTTGATGTACTCGCTGGGGTTAATGTGACACCCCAACCTCACACAGGCTGAGATAGCTAAAAACTTAACATAAAAGCTGCCAATCTCAACCAACAACCAAACATAGCGGAAGCGAATTAAAACCTAAGGGCGTCATGCCACATCTAGGTATATCACAGCCTAGATGCACAGGCTAAACATGAAACGAACTAAACTGTCATATCATATAACTGAATCAAAGTATACAACATCTCAAGCGGCACACAGGCCAAGGCATAAATCTACAAACATAACCACTATCTAAGCCTCCTCATACGGGTGTATCTCTATCGCGCTTGCGCAAAGGCTTTAAGGCAAACCTGGAAAACACACGAAGAACCATTAGCAAAAGACTGCTAAGTAACCTCCATTCACACCCGCAAGGAAGTATAGATATATATATAAGTTTGTAAATAGGTTTACACACCATATAGAATATAAACACCAACGAACTGTTTCAATAGTTCAAAACGATACTCGACAACAACAAGCTGAACGAATCATAAACCAAAACTCATTCAAATAAAACCAAAGTCCAAAGATGAAAGAATAAGACGACAACGAGTCAAACCAAGGTACCAACTGAACACAAGTATAAGGAATAATCAACCATAATCGAGAACAACAAGAAATCAATCGAATAAACAAAGACTCGTGACGCAAGAATCGAAAGAAGCCAACACCCACCCAACATCATATCGAACCAATCCCTATCTCAGCCTGTGTGAGGTTGGGGTGTCACAGTTGGTATCAGAGCCTGTGTTGAGGTCTGAATAGAGATCCTAGGGTTGAACTTTTGAGACTCTAGGACTTGACTAAGTAGGAATTAAGAAGTTTGGGAATCCTAGGATGTGTGAATTCTAGGATGCGCGGTGAGGACACGGCTTGTTCGTTTATATTGTTTGCGTTTTGCTAACCTTGTTGTTTGCAGCTTGCGGCTCGCCTTCTCGGGTAAGTCTTAATCGCTTTTAGTTACGTTGCTTCGTTTTAGCTTTGCCTAGGAGCTTGCCTTAGATTAGGAATGAGTAGTTAGTTGGTACGAGACGTTGGATGGCACCGTGTGCGTTTAAGTAATCTGAAGATCGGGCAGCTCGTCAAGGGAGGTTAATCTACTCGCGGCTTGGAGTCAACGACAACAGTCTACATCCCTCGGGATTGGCGTCTTCGCGCGTGTAGTCTCGTATGCAAGATCTTCGTTAACCTCAAGACTTGAAGAACGGGCTCGTGCAGCTGAAGTTCGACACAAGATGAAGAAAGCAACTGGAGCTCGAAGACTGAAGACCCGAAGACCCTCAGCCATGAGGGAATGGCAAAAGCGGACGTGGCACATCATTAAAGAGCTAAAGCACGCCAAGTAGGAGCCTACAGATCAGCAAAGGAGAGCCTCGAACGAGCTAAATTCGGAGTTAACATTACATGAAGAATATAATTCGAGGTCGGGATTCGCGAACCTTAAGGTAGCCCTACCTACCCCTGAAGCGGCTACGAAGGAACAAGTTAGAAGTTGCAACCTTCAAGACGAGGAAGGTCAAGTCAAGTAGGAAGGGCACTTGAACGCTCAAGATCCCCGAAGGTAAGAAGAAACGCCGTAAGCAAGTGGTGTATGGCTCCGTGAAGTGGATCTCGTGTAACCTCTTCGGTGCACCTTGAACGTGGTTTCTCGTGCAAAGAGCTTCAAGGAAGTAACCTCGGTTTCTAAAGATCGCTATTACCCGTAAACGAATCTCCTTTCAAGATCGGGCGATACCTTTCTAGTTGAACCCATCTTTTCATAAAGCTTCCCCGGAAATCTCTCGTTCTGTACCATCGGTCATCAATGGTCCTTCGCCTTCAGCCTCTTTTGGAGTAATAAGGTTTATGCGAACCGTAGCCTGCATGGGGAGCTTATTCGAATCTCAAATTCATGTTGCGTGGGTAGCAAGGCAAGATCTATCAATCGGTCAGAGTGTCGTGATCAATCGTCAACCCGAAGAGACCGCTTAGAGTTGAGAGACTTCCTATTCCTTTCAAAGCCGAATCCTTCACAGTTCTTCGCAAATCCCTAGTACCATACTCGTTAGGAAATCCCTCCTATCCGTTATAATCTTCGTTCCTAAATCCTTGTGGAAACCAAATTCTCCTCGGCTCCTCGTAATTCCAATTATCCCTCCGTAGCGAAATCCCTTCTCCTTATTCTAATCAGTATCCCTATCTATTCTTGGAAACTAAATTCTCCTTGATTCTCGGAACTCTGAATGCCTTCTTGTTGAAACATCCCTTCTACCGTCCTAATCCCTTTCTCATTTTCACCTGGAACTGCATTCCTCTTTTCCCTTGAGGAAGTGTATACCCTATTGCTAAGGATCTTTTCTATCTTATTAGATCTCCTTGCTATCGTCCCTCACATTCAAATTCCTCTCACTCCTCTGGAAATTGTATATCCTTCCGTTCAGACAACCTTTCAGTTTATCTCATTCTTCTCCCATTTCAAGATTGAATTTCTTGCTCCCCGTGACGAGTTGAATACCCTACCGTTGACAAATCATTTCGCCTTCCCAGACCCCGTTCTTAATTCCTCTCGCAACTTAATTTCTTCCACCTCTCGGAGTAAGATAAATACCCTATCATTAAAGAATCATTCCCATCTTTCTAGACCTCATTACTACCTACACTTGGAACCGAATCTCTCTCATTCCCATGGGGATTGCATACTCTTATATTAAGGCATCCCTTTTCTACCCATTCTAAATTTCCTGCTCATCTTCGTGGGGGAAATGAACTCCTCTCTTTTCTTTAGGAAATTGAAGACCCTACCGTCGAGAAATCAGTTCTGCCTCTCTAAGACCTCGCTCGTAACTCCTCCAGGAACTTGATTCTTCCCTTTCCTTGAGCAAATTGAATATCCTAACGTTGAGAAACTCGTTCCGCGTTTTCAACCTTATTCTTATCTTCTTTCAGATCGAATCTTTTTCTTACCTTGAAGAGCTGGGTACCGTATCATTGACGAATCGTTTCTGTCTTTCGAAACCTTGTTCTTAATCCCTTTTGGAAATCTAAATTCTTTCTTTTCCTCGAATAAGTAAATACCCTATCATTGGAAAACTCCTCCTGTGTTTTCCAATCTCGCCCTTATTTGTTCTCAAAGCCAAGTTCTTTTCGTTCCTTCTCTTGTGTTCAAAGAACTTGATACCCCCGTAAATTAAGAAAATTCTTTTGGCTCTTTGAACATAATATTCTTATTGTCTTTCGAAGCCGAGTTCATTTCTTTTTCCTTAAAGAACTTGACATTTCCTTTTATTGAAAAAAAAAAAAAAAAATCATTCTCATCCTCTCGAACGTTGTTCTTGTTTACTTTTTGAAAATATCTTGCGCAAAGTGGCAATCCTATCTCCTAAGTTGTAACCTTGATAACCTGTGATTCTGTTCTTAATCAAAGTCGTTCTTGAACCTTACACCTTAAACCTTCCATCCCCATTTTTCCGTTGGGTCAAATTTTCAAAACCGGGCATATATATAGTATATAAATATTTTCTCTATACGTACTATCGTACTAGTTTCCAACTCTCTGTCCCCAAAACGTTTTTCTGAGCTTCGGGGACGAAGCTCCTTTTAAGGGGGGTAGAGTGTAACACCCCGAAAATTCCTACTACTCTCTTGAATATTATAAGGGGTTATTTTTCTTACTAAATAATTATTTAAATAACTATAAGTATAGTTATTTCCTATGGGCTTGGATTATATACTCTTGTATATATATATTATTTATATGATTATTATAATAAAGTCCATAGCCCAATATTTCTATAGTCTATATATATATTTATACATCCTACATAATATTATTATTGAGCCCAAGTAATCTATATGCATAATTATTTTAGTCTAAGACCAAAGTTGGCCCAACTTCTATTTTGATCCATGCTCAAATAGGAAACCTAGAGCTACTAATTATGGCATAGTATATATAGTATAGGATTTAGGGTAGCAGCTTCCTTTCTTTCCTCTCTTGGTCTCTATCGGCTAAGCCAAACAACTACCCTCACCATAAACACCCGCCTTCCCTCTTCAGTTGCTCCCTAATCCACGCATCTCTTGGAAGCACCGGACTTGGCTAATGGCGGTCTGTACGTGGAAGCCGCCGGCCATGGAAGCTTCGGGGCAATGTGGCGACTCGCCCTGCGATCGGAGCTACGGTGAAGCCCGGCGATCCCTCCTCAGTGTCGGAAAGCAAGTCGTGAACTCCAGCTGGCGTCGGCATCCTCTGTTCTTCGTGACGGCATCGGGCAGCGGCGCTGGAAAGGTGATCGACGAACCGGCAGGCCGACGACGTCGTCTTCTCCGCTACGGGATTCCTTCGGCGGTGAGCGGCAGCTACGACCTCCGTCTCCGGCGTCGTCCTCCACACAGCGGGCGGTATTAACGACCTTCTTTCCCTGTTTTCCGGCGACATGCGACGAAGCAAGGATCGCTGCGGTCTCCACTTCGACGTACTCCAGGCGGCGATGCAGCGGCTAGTTCGAACAACGGTGGCTTCTCTTCAGCCGGCGTGCGGATGGCCTTGACGGAGCACCCTCCTCCGTTCGGCGGCAGCGGCAGAGCCCAACGGTGTCTCTCTCTCCGTTCTCCTTCTTGCGGTGCAAAACAGCGGGGGAGCCTGGCGGATGACCCCTCCCCGTTCGGCCAACAGAGGTGATGACGACCTTCCTTCCCTGTTCTTCTTCGGCTAGCGGAGTGTAGCGATGATCGTGGAGAGTAGCGGCGGCGGGTTCTCTCTCTCTCGTCGGCGTCCAACAAGGAGATGGCAGCTTGGGTAGAATGGCGTCGGTGTCTTCCCGGCAGCGTAGCGTGAGCAGCCATGGCGTAGCATAGCAGCTCCGGTGCAGTTCGGTGATGAGCAACTTGTATCATTGTGAGCGAAACAGAACAACAAGGGTTGAATAGACTCAAAGGGATATTGAAAACTTTTTGGAGTTAAATGCAGCGGAAAGAGTTATAACAAGATTTTATCTTTTACTTTGCACTAGGGTTTTTCTTATAAAGAAAGTTAGTTTTGAGTTATGTATGCAATGCAATGCTTTAGGTAAATAAAAGGATAGAGAGAGAGAGAGAGTTTTTATAGTGGTTCGGCTGTTAACGAAGCCTACTCCACTCTTCTTCACAACACGTGAAGGTTTGCACTATATTCCCCTTATAGTACAATCTCCGTTACAACAAGCTCCTTTGATCACTAAGCCCGGCAGCCTTGTTGTGGTAGGTTTTTTCAACTTCTTTCAAGTTTACTCCGCCTCTTTCTACTTCACTTGTAGAGATGGTTGAATAAGTAGATAAATCTCCAACTTGGAAATCTTGAGCTTTCCTTCGTTAAGCTCACAAGAACTTCCAAATAAAACTGAATATAGCTTAGTAAGCTTGTGAATATCACACTGGAAATCTTTTCGCTTGAACAACAATATTTCGCGCAATTCAACCTTGTCAAAGTGAGATGGGACAAGGGTATTTATAGGTGGAATTTCAGATCCGTTGGAGGGAGATTGAAATTCAAAACCTATTGTCCAGTGAGTAATATCCAATGGGTAATATTTTCTCCTTTTTCAGAATGTCAGTACTTTCTAGCCGTTTGTCCACTTTTAGAAAAGGACAAAATGCCTTTTGTCCCTCAAAAAGGTGACAATCATTAAATGCTCCTTGGGATCGTTGCATAGGACCCAAAATGACATTCAGTTATACCCATCTTCAAGGCAATAGATAAGACAATTTATCAGAGAATGTCTTTGCCTTGGTTGTGAGAAAGAATGATTGACCTTATCATTCTTCCTTAAACTCCTCGAGTCAATCACATCCTTGATTGCTCGGTTATAGAATCTTGGTCCTTCCCGGTTTTGACCTAAGATACTAATCTTCGGTTCTTCATGTCCTCGATCGAGTCTTCGAGTCTTCGTGTCTTCGTGTCTTCGTGTTTTCGTGTCTTCGTGTCTTCGAGTCTTCGTGTGAAACATACCTCTCTTGAAATGTTTACATATTCAGCGAGACCCGAGTCCTTAGATAACTTAAGACTTCGTTTGCCTTACAAGATTGACAGAAAAGTATAAGCTATTCTAAGACACTTACGAAAATTTAGGGTCTCCTCGTATAGCTTGGTATCATCAAAATCAACTACTCGGGGTTCCTAACAATTTCCCCCTTTTTGATGATGCCAACACCCCATACTCATTCCATTCGGTTTTCTTTTATCCTTAAACGGATTTTCATTAAGTAAGCCCGAATAGTTGAGGTTTTACAATTTAAAACAAGGAGTATAGACTAGATAACACACACACACTGAACCGAGAGAGAAGTCTTTTATTTATGAAGAGTTTCATACAACTTTGCAAAATGGAAATTTAAAGCTGATAGAAAATTAAAAACATAAGGAAAAGTCTTCTTATTTTGAGCTCTCGCCAGTCTTTTTCTTCTTCTCTTTTTCCCAGATTTCATACTGTTGGAGTTGTATCATATCATTGATTTCTTTCCTTGCCTTCACGGTGTCGAGGCCTTGAATTTTGAAGGCATACTTTCGGTGCAGCTTCAGCATCAGATAATTTTGGACTACTTCACCAAGATTTTCTCCTCTTATGACTCCCCAGTCCCACCAGGCAATCAGTTCGGCAGCATTCATTCCATCAGAAAAGCTTTGTTGTGTAGCACTTAGAATCTGATTTATGCCATGCATCTTTGTAACACCCCGTAAATTCATTTCAAGCCTTTCGGTCGCTAATTAATTCCTGGCAATTTAATTAATTCTTTGGGCAATTTATTAATTTAATTGGGCTAGTCTTTCCTTCAATTTCGGATATATATATATATATATATATATTTGTTGCCTAATTTATATATCTAATTAAGAGCCC
>CP025649.1:3666948-3689480 GCA_003576665.1 Ipomoea trifida | reverse complement strand
GGGCTCTTAATTAGATATATAAATTAGGCAACAAATATATATATATATATATATATATCCGAAATTGAAGGAAAGACTAGCCCAATTAAATTAATAAATTGCCCAAAGAATTAATTAAATTGCCAGGAATTAATTAGCGACCGAAAGGCTTGAAATGAATTTACGGGGTGTTACAAAGATGCATGGCATAAATCAGATTCTAAGTGCTACACAACAAAGCTTTTCTGATGGAATGAATGCTGCCGAACTGATTGCCTGGTGGGACTGGGGAGTCATAAGAGGAGAAAATCTTGGTGAAGTAGTCCAAAATTATCTGATGCTGAAGCTGCACCGAAAGTATGCCTTCAAAATTCAAGGCCTCGACACCGTGAAGGCAAGGAAAGAAATCAATGATATGATACAACTCCAACAGTATGAAATCTGGGAAAAAGAGAAGAAGAAAAAGACTGGCGAGAGCTCAAAATAAGAAGACTTTTCCTTATGTTTTTAATTTTCTATCAGCTTTAAATTTCCATTTTGCAAAGTTGTATGAAACTCTTCATAAATAAAAGACTTCTCTCTCGGTTCAGTGTGTGTGTGTTATCTAGTCTATACTCCTTGTTTTAAATTGTAAAACCTCAACTATTCGGGCTTACTTAATGAAAATCCGTTTAAGGATAAAAGAAAACCGAATGGAATGAGTATGGGGTGTTGGCATCATCAAAAAGGGGGAAATTGTTAGGAACCCCGAGTAGTTGATTTTGATGATACCAAGCTATACGAGGAGACCCTAAATTTTCGTAAGTGTCTTAGAATAGCTTATACTTTTCTGTCAATCTTGTAAGGCAAACGAAGTCTTAAGTTATCTAAGGACTCGGGTCTCGCTGAATATGTAAACATTTCAAGAGAGGTATGTTTCACACGAAGACTCGAAGACACGAAGACACGAAAACACGAAGACACGAAGACACGAAGACTCGAAGACTCGATCGAGGACATGAAGAACCGAAGATTAGTATCTTAGGTCAAAACCGGGAAGGACCAAGATTCTATAACCGAGCAATCAAGGATGTGATTGACTCGAGGAGTTTAAGGAAGAATGATAAGGTCAATCATTCTTTCTCACAACCAAGGCAAAGACATTCTCTGATAAATTGTCTTATCTATTGCCTTGAAGATGGGTATAACTGAATGTCATTTTGGGTCCTATGCAACGATCCCAAGGAGCATTTAATGATTGTCACCTTTTTGAGGGACAAAAGGCATTTTGTCCTTTTCTAAAAGTGGACAAACGGCTAGAAAGTACTGACATTCTGAAAAAGGAGAAAATATTACCCATTGGATATTACTCACTGGACAATAGGTTTTGAATTTCAATCTCCCTCCAACGGATCTGAAATTCCACCTATAAATACCCTTGTCCCATCTCACTTTGACAAGGTTGAATTGCGCGAAATATTGTTGTTCAAGCGAAAAGATTTCCAGTGTGATATTCACAAGCTTACTAAGCTATATTCAGTTTTATTTGGAAGTTCTTGTGAGCTTAACGAAGGAAAGCTCAAGATTTCCAAGTTGGAGATTTATCTACTTATTCAACCATCTCTACAAGTGAAGTAGAAAGAGGCGGAGTAAACTTGAAAGAAGTTGAAAAAAACCTACCACAACAAGGCTGCCGGGCTTAGTGATCAAAGGAGCTTGTTGTAACGGAGATTGTACTATAAGGGGAATATAGTGCAAACCTTCACGTGTTGTGAAGAAGAGTGGAGTAGGCTTCGTTAACAGCCGAACCACTATAAAAACTCTCTCTCTCTCTCTATCCCTTTTATTTACCTAAAGCATTGCATTGCATACATAACTCAAAACTAACTTTCTTTATAAGAAAAACCCTAGTGCAAAGTAAAAGATAAAATCTTGTTATAACTCTTTCCGCTGCATTTAACTCCAAAAAGTTTTCAATATCCCTTTGAGTCTATTCAACCCCCCCCCCCCCCTTCTAGACTCATAGCGTTATCACCGGGACCAACATATTATATTATAAATGTTAAATAATTACTTGGTGGACCAGTTTCTATTGGCAAAATATATCGTTGAAACAATTACCACAATTTGAAAAATAGTTATTATAGTTTATTATATTATAAACGTTAAGTAATTACTTGAATTGGTGGGCCAGTTTTAGCAAAATATCTCGATGAGACAATTATAACAATTTGAAAAATATTTATAATAATTTATTATAATATAAAAGTTAAATAATTACTTTGTGTACGTACGTGTAAGTTTTGACAAAATATTTTAGTGAGATAATTACCTACAATCTGTACAATATTTATTCCATTCTAAACACATGAATGCATGGTATAATCATATTCAACCCATAGATATTCACTAAATTCAACTCGTGTAAATTAATTTTTTGGATAATTGTAAATGGTGAATTGAGGTAAATTTTTAAATTTTTACATGTCACATATTCGAATTAAATGTATATATACATAGATATACACACCTTCCATATAAAATTTGGTCCACCCAATATTTTAACTATTAACTTTATTATTGGATGAATGAAATATATTTAAAATTTTGATGAAGATTTATTTACCTTTAAAATTTTTGAACAATTAATTTATTATGTTATAATATTTATATTATATATATATATATATATATATATATTTTTTATATGTAACACCCAAATTTTTCACATCTTTGATTTATTACAAAATCCCTAATAATACATTGCGGAAGCTTACATCTTATCAGCAGAAAACTGGGTGTTACCGCCACGCTTAGGTATCTCTCCTACACCCAAACGTTAAGGCTAAACTTACAACATCAAACAACCACATCAACATTCAAAAGTGTACATATGGAACTAATCCTCCCAGGGTATCTATTCTAGGATAGAGTAGTCTTCAACCTCGACTCCCATCCTATTCAGAGCTCATCGGTCACAGGGGCCCACACTAGACTGCATCTAATAAAGGACAGAGTGAAATGTAGTTAGCGCGACGGCTAAGTAAGGAAATCCATTGTCACTCAAAAGTAAACAAAGGTTTCGAAAAACAACATTCTTAGAAAACTGTAAGCTTTACCCATAAGTTGCAATCTACCTGCAACCAGATTACCAACAAAAATAGTACAATATAGCGTATGAGTGACATCAACATATAACACTTTCACTTTCCCGAGTTTTATCATTTAATTCAAAAGTGAGATTCACAACGCACACTTTACTGATCAGGACTTACAACCTTTTATTCTGCGATCTAGTTACGGAGTAACTAGATTTTATAATTAGTAAAATCACTTAATTTCTTTTTGGATAAATATAGGGTAATCTTAGAATGTTTTCAAGAATCTCGGGCCGCGGCACTCATGCCTCCCGCAGGTCAAACGTCTCAATAATTTCATAACTCCTTATCCTCTCAGCGAATAGACTTCGCTCTGCAGTATGAATTAATCATACAAAAACATTTCAATAACTCTCTCAGCGAATAGACTTCGCTCTACAGTATGAATTAATCATACAAAGACATTTCAATAACTTTCTCTCTCTGAACGAATAGACTTCGCTCTGCAGTATGAATTAATCATATAAAACATTTTAATAACCTTCTCTCTCTCAGCGAATAGACTTCGCTCTGCAGTATAAATGAATCATACAAAACAACTTTCTCTCTCTCAGCGAATAGACTTCGCTCTGCAGTATGAATTAATCATACAAAACGTCTTAATAACTTTCTCTCTCTCAGCGAATAGACTTCGCTCTGCAGTATGAATTAATCATACAAACCTCGCGTTAATTAGTATATTCACATAATGACTCAAAACTATCATACTTGTTCAATTGTGTTTCCAAAATTCACATATTGGTTAATGATTTTCCACCATGAAAAATCAAACTGACAAGAGTCACATTTATTTCTTAGAAACACAATTTTTCTCCAAGTTAATGGATATAATTTACAAAAAATAGTATTCTGGCTTTCAAAAATTTACTTGGTTGCCCGTAGGCCTTCTAAACATCATAACACTCGGGAATAAAAACATCGGAAGCAGGTTCGGTCGAAAACGAGTCCGCGTCGCGCGGACTCGCGGTTGGCCGCAGCTGCGGACGCACAGCGGACGCGTGCGTCCGCACGTTCGGCAAATGGCACCGTAACTGGGCGCCCACGGACGCGCAGCGGACGCGCGTCCGTGCCCGCGTCCGGCCTCTTGGCCGAGGCGCCGAAGGCTTCTTCCGCGATGGGCGCGCGGTGGACGCGCGTCCACTGTCGCGTCCATCCGATTCTGCCCACTTTGGGCCGCAAGAACGGGGTTGTAACGACCCGATCTTCCACCATTCTCACAAATATAAGCATATATGGACCTAAGACAACATATACATGCATAAAATGACTATGAACATGTATATTAAAATTTACCAAAAATCAAAGTATAGTCTTTTGAGCCAACTTGTAGATCCATAAACATAACACATAATTTTCATACAAAATTCCTAGTCACATAATTTACTAGCATTTGATCACCTTCAAGTGACTAAACCTACTTAAGGGATTCCTTACCTCCCAAGAAGATTTTTAAACCGTAGAAAGATGGTGATCTTCTCCTTCAAACTTTTCACCGAAGATCCTAAACAAAATCACCATATTAACCACATTTTCATGAATCCTTAGCTTAAACTTAAGTTCTAGGAAGGATTCTAACCATATTAACCGAATAAAACCAAAGTCTTAACTATTATGGAAGCACTTGTGTTGAAGAACATGGCTATGGAGTTCTTGGATCCAAGAGGAAGAATGAGGTTTCCTTCCTCTTCTTTTCCTTCTAATTTTCGAAAATGGGAGGTGAGAGATGGGGAAGACTTGGAGTGCAAACATAGCTTAACTTATCCCATACTCTTCCATATAATTAATTATTTAATTACCATGTGGCAAATAGGGATGCCACTTGTCACAATCCTATGGTGTGCCTTGTAGAGCAAGACTTCCTTGCCAGTTAGGGATTAAATCAGATAAAAGTTCGGAGGAATATAACTTAATTCAGGAAAATTTCAATACCAAAATTATTCTAAAAATAATCCCGTCATTAACCACTAAAGTCAGGAATTTTCGGTATTCCGCGAAATACAGGTACGAGGGTCCGTAACAAATTTCACTCTTACAGTTCGTCTAATCTTTACTGAACTGAGTCGGAAGTCAACGCTTAATCGTATCATGCTTAATAATCCATTTCTTAGGGAAATTCGAATGGTATATACGTCCTTAAAAATTTTACGGTTCGTGACCGGTACGTAGATCGCAGCTTGTTAATAACTAGTCTCACTTATAAAAATCCTTCTGAAGTACCGAGAGATCATCTCATAAGTGTCATAGCCTTCGAAAAACTATTTTTCAAACCTTAAACTTTGTCGGAAAAACCGAGGGGTTATAGTCTTCCCCCCTTAAAATAGTTTCGTCCCCGAAACTTCCTTCTTGTTATCCATGGATTCAAAGTAGATCATCACTTAATTCTTATCTCCAAAATTATCAACTTAGGCTCTAATACTTTCTTATTTCCAACATTTCATAGCCTAAGCTTCCCAAGGTTCGAATAGCTTTTGATATCACTTTGGAGCACATAAATTTCCAGATAATAAATTTCAAAACCCCTTAACACGGCATTTTTAATCTCATCCATATAAATCATCTTTAATCCATTAGAAGTATATCTTGAGGAAGTCATACACATTCCAATATGTGTAAAAAAAATGCATACCAAAAATATCTATAAACTTTCCAGGAGATCGATAAGGTCATTGCCTATTTCATAATCCAAAATCATTCAACAACTATTTCCTCAGGATTCATCATATACAATCTTTATATCAATATTTCCATATAATAATTACCTCAATATATATCATAATATCACCTTTATCTCCATATAACAATTTCCTCAATATATATCATAATATCATCACTACTCAAAATTCCTTTAAACCAAAACTTATTCACCAATAGAGAGATTTCCAACTCTCAAAATAAATACCAAAGGAATAACTCCAATGCCTCAAAATAATTATCAGGTAGATGAATCCAAATGGAAAGTTCCAACTTCCAAACCAATACCGAACCAACCGGACGAATCCACGAACCGGTGGTCAAAACCAAATCAAAATCAAATCCAAACCAACCGGACGATTCCATGAACCGGTGGTCAAAACCAAATAGAGAGATCTCAACTCTCATCATCGTAGTCATAATCATAATAATAACAGTCATAAAGGATAGTTCAAAACCTCCAAGTATCACCGCCCTTTGGGACAAAGTATATAAATAACCATCTCCTTCAAAATATCATATCTTACATCTATAACCCAAAATTACTTATTCAAAGTCATATTTGATGTCTATAACTTTCATATTCATAATATCCACATACCAATATTTTCCTTTTCATAATCCATATACCAATAATTTCATCACCAAATCTCTTCAACATCATAATTTCATTACTTACCATAATCTCTATAAATCTAATAATTTCACTAACAATCACAAGAATAAACAATATGTATTCTCATCAAATAATTTCATAAGACGCGTACTCACATTTTCACAAAATCATTTAAACATAAAGACAAAGGGGTGTATATCCCAAAATTAGCATAAGCTAAGTAAGTTCCATTTCACCCCGTAAAATATGGGCTTGGGTTTTAGGATTTTCAATAATCATATTCTTTCCAAAATCGTATAGATATATATATCATTTGTGTCATAATCTTCATAAAATATTTTCCCAAAATATATGTGGAGATATCATTTTCCAAAATAACATATTTGTCAAGGAGGATTAGTTACCAATAAAAACACAATACTCCACCAATAGGACCGCAGCCCTAGATTCTCATCTCAATAGCAAATAGAACCGCAGCTCTAGTGCTCATAATAATCTGGACTGCAGCCCAAGATTCTCATATATTTTCAAAAAAAGGTTTGTGAGATTTCCGGCTCACCCCGGCAGCAAGTATTCTTATCCTCCAAGACTAAATATGTATATATAATTTCCAAAATATATCATTTCCTCATGATAAATATCTTCTTAAAAAATATATAATTTCTCAAAACACATTTTTCTCCACAATAATTCATTCCATAAGAATATATCATTCTTAGTACATATATGTACATAACACCAAAATTCCAAGCCAAGCATTTACACAACACACGGGTTTGACCTGTAACAAACAATTCTCGATAATTTGAGAATCATACACATATTATGCAATGCACAGGTGATCACATGGACATCATAATGCGCATAATTTTGCAAAACACATAATTTTTTTTGATATCACACCATATCATAATCAATATACATATATATGGGGTAAATAATAATTTTAGTGAACATGAGCTCACTCGTAACAGGGCGTGCCAAACTCTATCATCGATAACAATGATCTCAAATCCTAAGCTTATAACAAAGATGTCACATCGTCTTACAAAGATTTCACAGCCTAGGCTCCAATCTATCATCCAAAGATTTGAACTGCCTTAATACCAACTTATAACAGAGCGTACCAAACTCTGTTTCCAAGAACTTATAACCTTAAGCTCTGATAGATTCCACTTTGTAACAGAGCATTACCGATTCTATTATCGATAACAAGGATCTCAAATCCTAAGCTCTGATCTCCACTATGCAACGGAGCTTACCAAACTCTATTGCCCATGGCAAAGATCTCACAACCTAAAGCTCTGATCTATCTCTAAGATCTTATAACCTTAGGCTCTGATACCAATTTCTAACACCCCAATTTTTCACATCTTGGATTTATTACAAAATCGCTAATAATACATTGTGGAAGCTTACATCTTATCAGCAGAAAACTGGGTGTTACTGTAACACCCCAATTTTCATATCCTGGATTCATTACAAAATCCCTAATAATACACTACGGAATCTTACATCTTATCAGCAGAAAACTGGGTGTTACCGCCACGCTTAGGTATCTCTTATATACCCAAACGTTAAGGCTAACTTACAACATCAAACAACCACATCAACATTCAAAAGTGTACATATGGAACTAATCCTCCCAGGATGTCTATTCTAGGATAGAGTAGTCTTCAACCTCGACTTCCATCCTATTCAGAGCTCATCGGCCACAAGGGGCCTACGCTAGACTGCATCTAATAAAGGACACAATGAAGTGCAGTTAGCACGACAGCTAAGTAAGGAAATCCATTGTCACTCGAAAGTAAACAAAGGTTTCAAAAACAACATAATATTCAGAAAATGTAAACTTTACCCAACGGTTGCATTCTACCTGCAACCATATTAAAACCAAAACAGTACAATACAGTATATAAGTAACATCAGCACATAACCCTTCCATTTCCGAGAATTTCCATTTAATTCAAAGTGAGAATCACAACACACACATTATTGTTCGGGACATACGACATTTTATTCTGCGATCTAGTTACGGAGTAACTAGAGTTTATAATTAGTAAAAACACTCAATAATTCCATAACTCCTTTTTCCTCTCAGCGAATAGACTTCGCTCTGCAGTATGAATTAATCATACAAAAACATCTCACTAATTCTCTCTGCAGTATGAATTAATCATACAAAGACATCTCACTATTCTCTCAGCGAATAGACTTCGCTCTGCAGTATGAATTAATCATACAAAGACATCTCACTATTCTCTCAGCGAATAGACTTCGCTCTGCAGTATGAATTAATCATACAAAGACATCTCACTATTCTCTCAGCAAATAGACTTCGCTCTGCAGTATGAATTAATCATACAAAGACATCTCACTATTCTCTCAGCAAATAGACTTCGCTCTGTAGTATGAATTAATCATACAAAGACATCTCACTATTCTCTCAGCGAATAGACTTTGCTCTGCAGTATGAATTAATCATAGAAAGACATCTCACTATTCTCTCAGCGAATAGACTTCGCTCTGCAGTATGAATTAATCATACAAAGACATCTCAATATTCTCTCAGCAAATAGACTTCGCTCTGCAGTATGAATTAATCATACAAAGACATCTCACTATTCTCTCAGCGAATAGACTTCGCTCTGCAGTATGAATTAATCATACAAAGACATCTCACTATTCTCTCAGCGAATAGACTTCGCTCTGCAGTATGAATTAATCATAAAAAGACATCTCACTATTCTCTCAGCGAATAGACTTCGCTCTGCAGTATGAATTAATCATAAAAATACATCTCACTATTCTCTCAGCGAATAGACGTCGCTCTGCAGTATGAATTAATCATACAAAGACATCTCACTATTCTCTCAGCAAATAGACTTCGCTCTGCAGTATGAATTAATCATACAAAGACATCTCACTATTCTCTCAGCGAATAGACTTCGCTCTGTCAGTATGAATTAATCATACAAAGACATCTCACTATTCTCTCAGCGAATAGGACTTCGCTCTGCAGTATGAATTAATCATACAAAGACATCTCATATTCTCTCAGCAATAGACTTCGCTCTGCAGTATGAATTAATCATACAAAGACATCTCACTATTCTCTCAGCAAATAGACTTCGCTCTGCAGTATGAATTAATCATACAAAGACATCTCACTATTCTCTCAGCGAATAGACTTCGCTCTGCAGTATGAATTAATCATACAAAGACATCTCACTATTCTCTCAGCGAATAGACTTCGCTCTGCAGTATGAATTAATCATACAAAGACATCTCACTATTCTCTCAGCGAATAGGACTTCGCTCTGCAGTATGAATTAATCATACAAAGACATCTCACTATTCTCTCACGAATAGACTTCGCTCTGCAGTATGAATTAATCATACAAAGACATCTCACTATTCTCTCAGCAATAGACTTCGCTCTGCAGTATGAATTAATCATACAAAGACATCTCACTATTCTCTCAGCGAATAGACTTCGCTCTGCAGTATGAATTAATCATACAAAGACATCTCACTATTCTCTCAGCGAATAGACTTCGCTCTGCAGTATGAATTAATCATACAAAGACATCTCACTATTCTCTCAGCGACTTCGCTCTGCAGTATGAATTAATCATACAAAGACATCTCACTATTCTCTCAGCAAATAGACTTCGCTCTGCAGTATGAATTAATCATACAAAGACATCTCACTATTCTCTCAGCGAATAGACTTCGCTCTGCAGTATGAATTAATCATACAAAGACATCTCACTATTCTCTCAGCGAATAGACTTCGCTCTGCAGTATGAATTAATCATACAAAGACATCTCACTATTCTCCAGCAATGACTTCGCTCTGCAGTATGAATTAATCATACAAAGACATCTCACTATTCTCTCAGCAATAGACTTCGCTCTGAGTATGAATTAATCATACAAAGACATCTCACTATTCTCTCAGCAAATAGACTTCGCTCTGCAGTATGAATTAATCATACAAAGACTCTCACTATTCTCTCAGCGAATAGACTTCGCTCTGCAGTATGAATTAATCATACAAAACATCTCACTATTCTCTCAGCAATAGACTTCGCTCTGCAGTATGAATTAATCATACAAAGACATCTCACTATTCTCTCAGCAAATAGACTTCGCTCTGCAGTATGAATTAATCATACAAAGACATCTCACTATTCTCTCAGCGAATAGACTTCGCTCTGCAGTATGAATTAATCATACAAAGACATCTCACTATTCTTCAGCATATGACTTCGCTCTGCAGTATGAATTAATCATACAAAGACATCTCACTATTCTCTCAGCGAATAGACTTCGCTCTGCAGTATGAATTAATCATACAAAAGACATCTCACTATTCTCTCAGCGAATAGACTTCGCTCTGCAGTATGAATTAATCATACAAAGACATCTCACTATTCTCTCAGCGAATAGACTTCGCTCTGCAGTATGAATTAATCATACAAGACATCTCACTATTCTCTCAGCGAATAGACTTCGCTCTGCAGTATGAATTAATCATACATCAAGCGAATGCAGTATGAATTATCATACAAAGACATTCATATTTCTCAGCAAATAGACTTCGCTCTGCAGTATGAATTAATCATACAAAGACATCTCACTATTCTCTCAGCGAATAGACTTCGCTCTGCAGTATGAATTAATCATACAAAGACATCTCACTATTCTCTCAGCGAATAGACTTCGCTCTGCAGTATGAATTAATCATACAAAGACATCTCACTATTCTCTCAGCGAATGGACTTCGCTCTGCAGTATGAATTAATCATACAAAGACATCTCACTATTCTCTCAGCGAATATTCGCTGAGAGAATAGTGAGATGTCTTTGTATGATTAATTCATACTGCAGAGCGAAGTCATTCGCTGAGAGAATAGTGAGATGTCTTTGTATGATTAATTCATACTGCAGAGCGAAGTCTATTCGCTGAGAGAATAGTGAGATGTCTTTGTATGATTAATTCATACTGCAGAGCGAAGTCTATTGCTGAGAGAATAGTGAGATGTCTTTGTATGATTAATTCATACTGCAGAGCGAAGTCTATTTGCTGAGAAATAGTGAGATGTCTTTGTATGATAATTCATACTGCTCATTCGCTGTGAGATGTATGATTAATTCATACTGCAGAGCGAAGTCTATTCGCTGAGAGAATAGTGAGATGTCTTTGTTGATTAATTCATACTGCAGAGCGAAGTCTATTCGCTGAGAGAATAGTGAGATGTCTTTGTATGATTAATTCATACTGCAGAGCGAGTCTATTCGCTGAGAGAATAGTGAGATGTCTTTTTATGATTAATTCATACTGCAGAGCGAAGTCTATTCGCTGAGAGAATAGTGAGATGTCTTTGTATGATTAATTCATACTGCAGAGCGAAGCATGATAGCTAAGAATAGTGAGATGTCTTTGTATGATTAATTCATACTGCAGAGCGAAGTCTATTCGCTGAGAGAATAGTGAGATGTCTTTGTATGATTAATTCATACTGCAGAGCGAAGTCTATTTGCTGAGAGAATAGTGAGATGTCTTTGTATGATTAATTCATACTGCAGAGCGAAGTCTATTGCTGAGAGAATAGTGAGATGTCTTTGTATGATTAATTCATACTGCAGAGCGAAGTCTATTCGCTGGAGTAGTGAGAGTCTTTGTATGATTAATTCATACTGCAGAGCGAAGTCTATTTGCTGAGAGAATAGTGAGATGTCTTTGTATGATTAATTCATACTACAGAGCGAAGTCTATTTGCTGAGAATAGTGAGATGTCTTTGTATGATTAATTCATACTGCAGAGCGAAGTCATTGCTGGAGAATAGTGAGATGTCTTTGTATGATTAATTCATACTGCAGAGCGAAGTCTATTCGCTGAGAGAATAGTGAGATGTCTTTGTATGATTAATTCATACTGCAGAGCGAAGTCTATTCGCTGAGAGAATAGTGAGATGTCTTTGTATGATTAATTCATACTGCAGAGCGAAGTCTATTTGCTGAGAGAATAGTGAGATGTCTTTGTATGATTAATTCATACTGCAGAGCGAAGTTCGCTGAGAGAATAGTGAGATGTCTTTGTATGATTAATTCATACTGCAGAGCGAAGTCTATTCGCTGAGAGAATAGTGAGATGTCTTTGTATGATTAATTCATACTGCAGAGCGAAGTCTATTCGCTGAGAGAATAGTGAGATGTCTTTGTATGATTAATTCATACTGCAGAGCGAAGTCTATTTGCTGAGAGAATAGTGAGATGTCTTTGTATGATTAATTCATACTGCAGAGCGAAGTCTATTCGTGAGAGAATAGTGAGATGTCTTTGTATGATTAATTCATACTGCAGAGCGAAGTCCTATTCGCTGAGAGAATAGTGAGATGTCTTTGTATGATTAATTCATACTGCAGAGCGAAGTCCTATTCGCTGAGAGAATAGTGAGATGTCTTTGTATGATTAATTCATACTGCAGAGCGAAGTCTATTCGCTGAGAGAATAGTGAGATGTCTTTGTATGATTAATTCATACTGCAGAGCGAAGTCTATTTGCTGAGAGAATAGTGAGATGTCTTTGTATGATTAATTCATACTGCAGAGCGAAGTCTATTGCTGAGAGAATATTGAGATGTCTTTGTATGATTAATTCATACTGCAGAGCGAAGTCTCTATTCGCTGAGAGAATAGTGAGATGTCTTTTATGATTAATTCATACTGACAGAGCGAAGTCTATTCGCTGAGAGAATAGTGAGATGTCTTTGTATGATTAATTCATACTGCAGAGCGAAGTCTATTTGCTGAGAGAATAGTGAGAAAAATATGAAAAAGACAAAGGTACTCTTACTAAAAATAGGAAAAGTCATGAGAATGACTAAAAAAAGAGGAAATTTGGTGGTTTATTAGCTTATAAAAGTGAATTTATTTTCAGGCTCTTCAGCAACAAGAGGAGAGGGAGAAGACAATGCTTCTCCAGAAGGCCGAGGCACTGAGGAGGGAAAGAGCACTAATGAAGGAGCTGGATGGCAAGAGCTGAGGAGGATCATCTTAGGGCAATGGCAGAAGAAAACGTACAGGCACAAGTTTAAGGAACAAATGGAGAAGCTAACTGTTGAAATCTCTGCCATAAAAATGGAAGCTGCGGGGGAAAGCTCAAGCCAGCAGGGAGGCATAAAACGCGAATGGGAATGCGTTATGTGCTTGACTGAGCCAAAATCAGTAGTTTTCCTTCCTTGTGCCCATCAGGCTCTTTGCACAGCCTGCAATATGCTTCATGAAAGGCAAGGAATGAAGGACTGTCCTGTCTGCAGAACGCCAATCATGAAGCGGATCCAAGCCCGCTTTGTTCCTCCAAAAGCACACTAGACCAGACAGCAGGAAAGGGGAGCTGGTTATCACCAAATAGACAATCAAATTCTTATATCCTGCATGCTTATGTGTTCTATGTAGTGGTTGCCGGGAAAGGAGCTAAAAGACAAAGCAAAATGGTGAAAGATGATTGATTGCCGTCATCAACAAACAATCAAACAATTGATATTAACCCGACTTATGTGTTGTATGTTTTGATCTTTATTTTTAAATTTGAATGAAAATAGTTGTTTCGACAATATAATGTACAAACAAATAGAAAACAAAAGGAACCTAAACCCTAAAATAGAAAAGTGGTTGAAAATTGTTGGTGGCATTGAACTGACTATTTTTTTCTTTCTTTCTTTTGGTAATATTTTATTCAATTACTAAGAAGGCATGTAACAAAAGTATTGCTCTATGGATAGATAATTAGTACAGAGTAATTTCCTTTTAAATAAGAAGTTTTAAGGTGCATTTAATTATTTGATGTGATTAAAAAATGAATACAATTGTAATAAATAATTAAATTGCCACATTGGATTTTGAATTATGATTATGGAGTGTCGGTGCGGGTAGAGATGACAACGGGAATAAGGATGAGAAAAATTTTCGGGAAACGGGAAATGTATGTAATTCCCCATCGTGGACGGGGATACTTCTCCTGGGCCCGCCCCGTCTCCAGATAATTATTATAATTAAACAATTGATATTGACCCGATTTATGTGCTTTATGCTTTCATCCTTATTTTTAAATTTGAATGAAAAATAGTTGTTTTCACAATGTCCAAACAAGTAGAAAACAATAGGCCAGAATCCTATTTCTTTCTTAGTGCTTTCATGCACTCTTCAAACCGTTTGTTTGGGTAGATTTTCCATATAAGAGTTATTAATTTGTGCTTGAGAAACAAATCACTCAATTTATATAGTTGGTGTTGCAAGAATAATGATATCGCGTGTATAAGGATACCTTCTCACATAATCTCATCCACACAAATTAAAACGTAACTACATTTCATCAGAACTCAAGTCTTATCCAGCTTTTCCAATTCCTTGCTTAGTCAATGTTGTGAGTTCTCTATTTCACTTGTGAGATTATTTCCAGCTTGCTTTTCATTGTTTTCAATGCCTATGTTGCTTTCTTATTTTTAGTTGGACTTTTAGTATAAATTTGTAGGTGATTCACTTTAGGGATTTCAGTACAGAGAGTCACTTCTTTTTGGTTCTTCACTGCAATTAAAAGTATAGGTATATATGGTATTTGTTTCTCTCTATTTTGTGTGATGAATTGTATATATGTAAAATTTTAAATCTATAAAATGTATATGTACGTGTAACATTTTAAATTTAGAAAATAGAATGTAACATTGCACTTGTTTAATTATTATTTTAATTTTTTTTATCAAACTAATATTACTTTAGATTGCATTATTTAATGTCAATAAGAGTAAATGTATTAAACAAACCTCATTTGTTCAATTTGTGTTTGGTTCAATTAACAAAAAACTAATTCAAATTATTTATAATTTAATTTTTATAATAAATAATATTTGTATACATATGCATACATATATGGTCTTTCTTCTAATAATTATTGCTGCATATTTTAATTGGTATATGTCCAAATTAAATTCATTTGAATATATTAATTAGTTTCCTATTAATTCTTTAAATTACGAATAGCAAATTGACTATATTAGCATGTGAAGTTGCATAATTCATGATGTAATATTTAGTTTTAATTTTACTGTTTAATTTTTGTGTTTATTTTTCTTGTCAAAATAATTCTCTGACAATTATATATCCTATTTCTCTGTATACATCTTTGGAAAAAAAATTAAGAGGAAATATTGTAGGGAAAAAACAGCCCGATATAATAGTACATTAAGTAGGTGTAAAAGATATAGCTGCTATTCACATAATAGACTTTAATTTCCTTAAATTTTTATTTATTAGTTACTTCCGAATATAGTAAAATAGAAACTCAAATAAGCAAAAACGTCAAAACGTCAAACCATTTCAGAGTGCCACCCAATAAAAATATCACGCGACTTCATCTCATGATTGACTTTTTATATAGCCTTGCTCTACCTTCTTAATTATATCACGCAAGCACCACTTCGTTGCACAAATGCAATTGAGAGAGTGAACTCAGAGGGAAGACAACCTTGTTGCAATTGTGAGTTCTTATTTTCATTTGAGATTGAACTTTGTCTAGTTCTTGCTCTAATTTATTCCATTGATGTTAATTGTTCTTTGTTTCGCTTGGTGTGTCATTCTAGGAATACCCTTCCGGCCTTTGATTCCTTGTCTAGTTGTTTCAGATTTTATTTGTCCAGTTTTTAAATTCTGATTTTAGATAAAGATTTTCTGTAAGATTTTTTTTCACCCTAATTTTCATTTTCCTCTATGCGTTTGTAACACCCCGGTTCGGCTATGCCGTATCTCCGGAGTAATTACCGCTACATCTAGACTGAACCCAATCAAATCCAGAAAGAGTCCAATCTAGATGCACAGGCTAAAGGAAGACTAAAGACAAGGATCGTGTTTCTTATCGTCAAAATCCAACATAATCTTATATATAAGTGCAGCAAAAGAGTAGCTATACTAGCCACGAGTAATATATATATAAGAGTTTCTTACAGCCCATCAACAAAGAGTTTGGACTATTCCCGTTCTTACTAGCCATCTTAGAATTATCATGGCTACAAAAGAAATATACACAAAAAGGTCATACTTGACTTTTCTCTCGAGGCATAACGGATTAACGAAGGCAAGAAACCAAAATAGGTAACACTGATTGAACAAGAATGAGAACGGGGTCAAGAGTACACTAGGCAGGAGCATGAGCCAGAGCTGGAGAATCAGAAGCGGAAGCAGGAGCATACCCACGCTAGACTTCATCTGATAAGGTACACAATGAAGTGTAGTTAGCACGACGGCTAAGTAAGGATATCCATTATCACTCAAAAGTAGACAAAGGTTTCGAAAATATAATCATTTGTAAGTTGTAAAATTTACCCACAAGTTATAGCTCTACCTGCAATCAGGTTATCAGTAATAGATAATATAATATAAGGCGTGACGCTAACTCAACACGCAAACTTCTCTCATATAAAGGTACCGGCATCACTGCCACTTAAAACACATTTTTCTGTTTTCAGACAAGTTTGTAAAAATATTTCATTCCCAGTAGTTTCCCTCATTTTAACTCAAAAGGAAGTTCGACAGCACATTTCCGTGCTCAAAATTCGTCACATTTTGGATAGAATCATTCCCTTCTCAAATCGTTACCGAGTAACTCTTTTCTCATCTTTAAAACCTCCTTAGTTTCTTGTTAGTAAGCGTGAGGCCTTTGGAGCATTCTCGTAACTCCCTCTCGGACCACTTGGATCATCGAACTCGGGTTCAGTGGTCATCACCCGGTCTAACACTGATCCCCTGGACGTAAGGTTCGTTAAAATGATTCCTAGCTGGCCTAGCTAGGTTCATAAAAACCAACACCTACCCGAACTTCTGGAGTAACTATACCTTAAATGTGCACATCCCCATAGGAATACCTCATCCTACGAGTTATATAGTACCCGGCGAATAGACTTCGCCCTGCAGTATGAACTGGTCATACAATATTCATAACGACCACTGGGCCATGGCACTCGAAGCCACCCGTGGGTCAATCAAGGTCCTCCTCAACTCGCTTTTAGAAACTAAGGGTTTGAAAACATGATTCTTCCTTCAGTTTTCTTTCTCAAATCATTTCTTTTGGACACATTTCTCATTTGAGTCCAATAGTTGAAATCGGCTATCTCATCAGCCCAAGAAGGATTTTAAAAATACTCTCAGTGCCCTTAGGCCTTTCAATCATCATTTTCTCATTTTTCTCACGTAAAGTACTCACTCATTAAAAGTGGTATTTTCCTCAAAAAGTAAGGTTTTGACAACCTGTTTACCAAAATAGCATACGTTCTTTCGACGTAAGTTTTATAAACATTTTTATTTACTCATAGGCTTTCAACAGCTTAAAAAAAAATATATCTATATTCTCGAATCTTAACTTTGTCGTAAAAACCGAGGGGTTACAGTCGGTCCCTGTGATTGGACTACGGTCCCTGTGATTGGACTTCGGTACCTGTGATTGGGCTCATCACCCCTGTGTACCGGTTCTCCGGGTTTGACTCTTGACTTCTGACTTCTGACTATGTTGTTTGACTTGGTTTGGTGGTTGGTTTGACTTGGTTCGTTGGTTAGTTTTGAGGGTTTGGAGGTTGGAGTTGGGGTTCTTTCTTGGTTGGTTGTTGTGAGTCCTTTGTGTTGTTTGGTTGATACCTTGTTGTACTTGTTGATGTTGGTTGGTTCCTTTTGGTTTGTTGTTCAGTTGGTATCTCATTTATGGTTCGTTATTGTATATTGCTTTCGTTGTTGGATATTGGCTTTGTTTGACTGAGTCTTGGTTATTGATTCGTTCAGCTTATTGTTGTTGAGTATCGATTTGAACTATTGAACAGTTTGTTGGTGTTTATATTCTATATGGGTGTGTAAACCTATTTATAAGCTTATGTATATCTATATCTCCTTGCAGGTGTGAATGGTGGTTGCTTAGCATTCTTTTGCTAATGGTTCTTTGCGTGTTTTCCATGTTTGGAGTAGTCTGAGCGCGAGCGCGGTAGATGCTTATCTATGAGGACGCTTAGACTAGTTTGATGATGTTTAGACATTGGTTTTGGGCCTGTGTGCCTCTTGAGATATTATATACTCTTGACCAGTGATTCGAATAGTGTTGATTATGGATTGAGGATTCATCTTATTTTATGAATGACAGCTTAGCTCGTTTCTTATGTTAGCCTGTGCATCTAGGCTGTGTTTATACCTAGATGTGGCATGATGCCCTTAAGTTTTAAATTCGCTTCCGCTTTGTTATGTTTGTTGGTTGAGATAGACAGCTGTTGTATTAAGTTTTATCTATCTCAGCTTGTGTGAGGTTGGGGTGTCACAGTTGGTATCAGAGCCTGTGTTGAGGTCTGAGTAGAGATCCTAGGGTTGAACTTTTGAGACTCTAGGACTTGATTAAGTAGGAATTAAGGAGTTTGAGAATCCTAGGATGTGTGAATTCTAGGAATCGCGGTGAGTGTCGCCTTGTTTGTTTATATTGTTTGTGCTTTGTTAATCTCGTTGTTGCAGCTTGCGGCTCGTCTTCCCGGGTAAGTCTTAATCGCTTTTGGTTAAGTTGCTTCGTTTTAGTTTTGCCTAGGAGCCTGCTTTAGGTTAGGAATGAGTAGTTAGTTGGTACGAGACGATGGACAGCTCCGTATGCGTCTACGCAATCAGAAGACCAGGCGGCCCGTCAAGGAAGACTAATCTACTCGCGGTTTGGAGTCAACGACAGCAATCTACGTTCCCCGGGAATTGGCGTACTCGCGCGTGTAGCCTCGTCTGCAAGATCTTCGTTGTCAACCTCAAGACTTGAAGAACACATTCTGTGCAGCTGGAGTTCGACACAAGACGAAGAAAGCAAAAGGAGTCCGAAGACTGAAGACTCGAAGACCCTCGGCCATGGGGGAACGACAATAGCGGGTGCCGACGCGTCGAGGAAGAGTTAAAGCACGCCAAGTAGAAGCTTCTGGACCGATGATGAAGAGTCTCGTGCAAGCTAATCTTAGTAACCATGAAGCCTAAAGAATTCTAATTCAATCCTACCTACCCCTGAAGCGGCTGCGAAGGAACGAGTTAGAAGTTGCAACCTTCAAAGCAAAGAAGACTAAGTCAAGTGGGAAAGGAAAACTTGGGCGTTTAAAATCCCCGAAGATAAGAAGAAACGCCATCATCAGGTTGGATGATCTCATGAAGTGTGAAGGGACGACGAAGCAAATTGCAAAGTAAGGACCTCGACGTTTCAGAGTACAAGGAAGTAAACTCGGTTCCAAAATCACCATTAATGTTAGACGAATCTCCTTTCAAAACCGAGCGATACCCTTCTAGTTGAACCTATCTTTTCATAAAGCTTCCTCAGATTTCTTTCGTTCTGCACCAATCAGTCATCAGCGATCCATCGCCTTCAGCCTCTTTTGGAGTGATAAGGTTATGCGAACCGTAGTGGAGCTTATTCGAATCTCAGATTCATGTTGCGTGGGTAGCAAGGCAAGATCCACCGATCAGCCAGAGTGTCGTAATCAAATCGTCAAGCCGTGGAAACCGTTTAGAGTTGAGAAACGCCTTACCCTTCTTAAAACAGACTTCTTCTCCGTTCCCTGGAAATCCCAATTATCCTTTCATTAAGAAATCCCTCTATCTATTCTAATCATTATTCCTATCTCTTCTTGGAAACTAAATCCTCCTCTGTTTTTTTTTTAAACTCTAAATGCCTTCTTGTTGAAACATCCCTTCTACCTGTTCTAAATTCCTTTCTCACCTTCGTTGAAACTAAATTCCTCTTTTCCTTTGAGGAAGTGCGTACCCTATAGTTAAAGAATCCTTTCTATCTCTCTAGACCTCATTCCCAACTCCTTCTAAAACCTAATTTCTTTCACCTCTCGGAGTAAGATAAATACCCTATCGTTGGAAAACTCCTCCTGGTGTTTTCAATCTCGTGCTTATCTGTTCTCGAAGCCAAGTTCTTTCCGTCATTCTCTTTTGTTGAAAGAACTTGATATTCCCTTGGATTGAGAAATTCTTTTGACCTCTTTGAACCTAGTCCTTATTGTCTTTCGAAGCTGTGTCTCCCCTTTTCTTTAAAAGACTTGACATTCAGAAATCATTCCCATCCTCTCGGACGTTGATCTTGTGTGCTTCTTTAAGATACCCTGTGCGAGGTGACAACTGTATTCCCTAAGCTGTAACCTTGATAACCTTTGATTCTATTCTTAACCAATGTTGTTCTTGGACCTTACACCTTAAACCATCATTCCTTTTTCCTAGTTGGGACAAAATTTTCAAAAAAAATTTTGGGCATATATATTATAAATATTTTCTCTCTATGTACTATCGTACTAGTTTCCGACTCTCTGTCCCCAAAACGTTTTTCTGAGCTTCGGGGACGAAGCTCCTTTTAAGGGGGTAGAGTGTAACACCCCGAAAATTCCTACTACTCTTTTGAATATTATAAGGGGTTATTTTTCTTATTAAATAATTATTTAAATAATTATAAGCATTAATATTTTCCTATGGGCTTGGGACTACATACTTATATATATAAATTATTGTTATAAAGGTCCATAGCCCATTATTCCTATTAATATATATATATATATATATATATATATATATATATATATATATATATATATACATATATTCCATACCATATTAATTATTATTGAGCCCACAAATTATATTCTCTTAAGAATTCTATTATAAGCCCATAGTTATGATTATATATATGTCTTATAAGCTATGATTAATGATTCAACCCATTTCTAGTCTTAAATCAAAGTTGACCCAACTTCTAAATTGATCCAACAATCTAATGTAGCCCATTCTATATTATTTGTATTATAAGCTATGGACCCATACACTACCCTAATCCAATAATTATATAATGATCTAGCCAAACCCATTTTGGAACTTACCCTAATTAGTAGCTTCCAAATAGGGTAAGTTAATTGTTCAGCAGCCAAAACTCCATTGCCTTCCATTTCCCTCCGTCTCTCGTCTCTCGTCTCTCTCGCTAGGACATCAACCGACGTCAACAAGGCAAGAAGGGCGCCGGCAACAGGAGAGTGAGCTCCGACCAACGTTTTCCGTCCTCCGCGTCACCCTTTTTCCTCCGGCGGCGGTAGACGGAACAAGGCAGCAGCCTTCTCCTCTCTGTCGCGTTGTAGCAGCGGGGGTTGCCTCGCCTCCTCCGTTCGTGGCAGTAGCAGCGGCGGGAATCGCTCCTCCATGGTGACAGAGCAGCGGCACTCTCCCAGGCGCACGACAACGATCATCCCCAGCTCCAGCTTAGCAAGGCAGAGTGGTCCGGCGGTGTGAACGGCGGCTTGGCAGCAGCGGCGGCTTCACTCCCTCTCTCCCTCTCGTTCGTCGACGCAGGCTAGCTTCTTCGACGGGGTAGCTCCACGTCAACAGGCTTCGGCAACCCTGTTTCCAGAGAGCAGAGCGACGGCGGTGCGAGGCAACGGTCCACATGGCGGTGGTTCCTCTCCGTGAGGTATCAGCGACGCACGTCGACGGAAGGAACCTGTCCGCCATCTTCCCGTCGGCTTGAGCACAGAGCTGCGTTGATTAGTTTATGCTTTGGTGGCGTAGCTTAAGCAACGAAAGAGGAAGCGGTGCGGTGGCTTGGTGCTTGTGTGTGGAGCTGGAGGACTCGGTTCGAATCCTGCCTAGGACTAGCATGTTTACTCTTAAGGTAATTCCTTTCTTTTAGCTTTTATGAGTAGTTAGTCCATAGCTTAGGGTATTAATCTTCGTTAATTATTAGGATTAGTTTTGGTTAACGATTATGTTGTGGTAGTTTAGTCCCTTAGCTCATTATAATCATATCTTAGTAGTTTATGGACTATAGGTAATAGTTATACCGGATCAAGTAGTAATATTAGTATTGTTATTAAATAGTTAGTGACGGTGTTAGAATTATATTAATTCTTCAGGTTCACGATTATGAACCGAGCTTTGAGTTGGTACGCTTTTGGATTGATTACGCTTCAAAGGTAACCACTATGTCCATCAAAACCTATTTTTACACTCACTCTATATGATATTAATTGGTGATTTGAAATCCTGAAATTCTTTGATTATTAGCCTATTAT
>CP025649.1:3579800-3666923 GCA_003576665.1 Ipomoea trifida | reverse complement strand
ATATATATATATATATATATATACATATATTCCATACCATATTAATTATTATTGAGCCCACAAATTATATTCTCTTAAGAATTCTATTATAAGCCCATAGTTATGATTATATATATGTCTTATAAGCTATGATTAATGATTCAACCCATTTCTAGTCTTAAATCAAAGTTGACCCAACTTCTAAATTGATCCAACAATCTAATGTAGCCCATTCTATATTATTTGTATTATAAGCTATGGACCCAATACACTACCCTAAATCCAATAATTATATAATGATCTAGCCCAAACCCATTTTGGAAACTTACCCTAATTAGTAGCTTCCAAATAGGGTAAGTTAATTGTTCAGCAGCCAAAACTCCATTGCCTTCCATTTCCCTCCGTCTCTCGTCTCTCGTCTCTCTCGGCTAGGACATCAACCGACGTCAACAAGGCAAGAAGGGCGCCGGCAACAGGAGAGTGAGCTCCGACCAACGGTTTCCGTCCTCCGGCGTCACCCTTTTTCCTCCGGCGGCGGTAGACGGAACAAGGCAGCAGCCTTCTCCTCTCTGTCGCGTTGTAGCAGCGGGGGTTGCCTCGCCTCCTCCGTTCGTGGCAGTAGCAGCGGCGGGAATCGCCTCCTCCATGGTGACAGAGCAGCGGCACTCTCCCAGGCGCACGACAACGATCATCCCCAGCTCCAGCTTAGCAAGGCAGAGTGGTCCGGCGGTGGTGAACGGCGGCTTGGGGCAGCAGCGGCGGCTTCACTCCCTCTCTCCCTCTCGTTCGTCGACGCAGGCTAGCTTCTTCGACGGGGTAGCAGCTCCACGTCAACAGGCTTCGGCAACCCCTGTTTCCAGAGAGCAGAGCGACGGCGGTGCGAGGCAACGGTCCACATGGCGGTGGTTCCCTCTCCGTGAGGTATCAGCGACGCACGTCGACGGAAGGAACCTGTCCGCCATCTTCCCCGTCGGCTTGAGCACAGAGCTGCGTTGATTAGTTTTATGCTTTGGTGGCGTAGCTTAAGCAACGAAAGAGGAAGCGGTGCGGTGGCTTGGTGCTTGTGTGTGGAGCTGGAGGACTCGGGTTCGAATCCTGCCTAGGACTAGCATGTTTACTCTTAAGGTAATTCCTTTCTTTTAGCTTTTATGAGTAGTTAGTCCATAGCTTAGGGTATTAATCTTCGTTAATTATTAGGATTAGTTTTGGTTAACGATTATGTTGTGGTAGTTTAGTCCCTTAGCTCATTATAATCATATCTTAGTAGTTTATGGACTATAGGTAATAGTTATACCGGATCAAGTAGTAATATTAGTATTGTTATTAATAGTTAGTGACGGTGTTAGAATTATATTAATTCTTCAGGTTCACGATTATGAACCGAGCTTTGAGTTGGTACGCTTTTGGATTGATTACGCTTCAAAGGTAACCACTATGTCCATCAAAACCTATTTTTACACTCACTCTATATGATATTAATTGGTGATTTGGAAATCCTGAAATTCTTTGATTATTAGCCTATTATTGATCGTGTCTATTGGATTCTTGGACTTGTGTCTTGATCCTTCGCCTAGTGTTGTTATGATTATTTGATTGGTTGGATTTCCACGTTATTTGACCTCTGTTGGATGGAATGTTGGTGTGTTGTGAAGTGATCTTTGTATTCTGGAACCTTTCTTTGTATTCTGAGCTGAGTCTGATTTGGTGTGTGAGAATTGCTCTTGCGGGGTGCTCTGGCGGGATAATGTAACCGTTGGGGTCTTCTGTGAGAGTAAGGGTAGTGTTTGGTAGAAGTGAGTGATCCGTTGTTTGTTTCCTCCTTGTTCTGGAGTTGTTGGAGTATTCTATTGGAGATTTGTATCTTGATTCTGAGTATTTATTCATACCTCTTAGTTCATTATATGAGTCTATTCTTTGGAAGTTGGTTGGTGTTCATATTTGAGATGAACACTCTGAGTGATGGTTCTTGGGTTGAGTTGAGTATGAGTTTGGAGTGGTGGATTGTTGGGTATGGTTTTGGAGGATGATGGGTGATTTGACTGTGCTACTATTGACTACTGACTTCTGACTTTGGACTTCGGTCCCTGTGATTGGACTACGGTCCCTGTGATTGGACTTCGGTCCCTGTGATTGGGCTCATCACCCCTGTGTACCGGTTCTCCGGGTTTGACTCTTGACTTCTGACTTCTGACTATGTGGTTTGACTTGGTTTGGTGGTTGGTTTGACTTGGTTCGTTGGTTGGTTTTGAGGGTTTGGAGGTTGGAGTTGGGGTTCTTTCTTGGTTGGTTGTTGTGAGTCCTTTATGTTGTTCGGTTGATACCTTGTTGTACTTGTTGAGGTTGGTTGGTTCCTTTTGGTTTGTTGTTCAGTTGGTATCTCATTTATGGTTCGTTATTGTATATTGCTTTCGTTGTTGGATATTGGCTTTGTTTGACTGAGTCTTGGTTATTGATTCGTTCAGCTTATTGTTGTTGAGTATCTGTTTGAACTATTGAACAGTTTGTTGGTGTTTATATTCTATATGGGTGTGTAAACCTATTTATAAGCTTATGTATATCTATATCTCCTTGCGGGTGTGAATGGTGGTTGCTTAGCATTCTTTTGCTAATGGTTATTTGCGTGTTTTCCAGGTTTGGAGTAGTCTGAGCGCGAGCGCGTTAGATGCTTATCTATGAGGACGCTTAGACTAGTTTGATGATGTTTAGACATTGGTTTTGGGCCTGTGTGCCTCTTGAGATATTATATACTCTTGACCAGTGATTCGAATAGTGTTGATTATGGATTGAGGATTCATCTTATTTTATGAATGACAGCTTAGCTCGTTTCTTATGTTAGCATGTGCATCTAGGCTGTGTTTATACCTAGATGTGGCATGACGCCCTTAAGTTTTAAATTCGCTTCCGCTTTGTTATGTTTGTTGGTTGAGATAGGCAGCTATTGTATTAAGTTTTATCTATCTCAGCCTGTGTGAGGTTGGGGTGTCACATCCACCTTTAATTCACGGTGGGGTACGAAACACATCCACCTTTAATTCATGAGTGGGGTACGAAACACATCCACTTCCAACTCTCGCGTGGGGTACAAAACACATCCACGTTTAATTCATTATCACATGACTCCACAATCAATATACTTACTCAAGTTTATTTCCCAAACCCACATACTTAGTGTTAATCACATCACAGAAAGTCAAGTATAGAGTCATAATAATTTTCAAAACATAGTTATTTTCCACGTTAATATAATACACAAAAATAATATTTGTCAAAATTGTTTCTAACCATTCTTTTTCAGAAAATTTCAGCTTGGCGCAGTCCGAAAGATTGAGCCGGTAAAAATAGTTCCCGAACTCTTTTTCACTTGAAATTTTTATGGTAGAACCCCAACTTATAGTACTTGATGTTCATAAAAAGTTTTGGTCATTTTGATCCGCGAATAAACCCAAAAAATTCCATTTTTGCCCTTGGCAGTGTGCTGTCCAGAGTTTTTCTCTCTGGACCAGTTTTGGAAAAAAATTCGAAAACCATACTTATACTACTCCGATCATTATGAAATTTTATATGTAGGTTCTACACTTATAGATCTACATGTCCAAAAAAATTTAGGATCAAAATACCTTACCAATTTTTCCCAATAATTTTCGGAAGTCACTGCCAGAGACTAGCTTGATTTTATTTCAATATTTTCACAAGTATAAGTCTATATGGGCATAAAATACAACATATACATGCATAAAATAGCTATGAACATGCATAAAAAATTTATCAAAAATCAAAGCAAAGATTTTTTAGCCAACTTTTAGATCTATAACATAGCACATACTTTTCATATAAAAATTTCTAATTCACATAATCTCCTAGCATTTGCCTATCTCCAAGTGATTGAACCGACTTAAGGGATTCCTTACCTTTGTAGAAACCTTTAAAAACCGTACTAGTTGATGGTGTTTTCCTTGGATTCCTTCACCAAAGATCCTAACATAATACCATAATAACAATATTTTCATAAATCTTAAGTTCAAGCTTAAATCTTAGGAGGGATTGAACCGAACAAAACCGAAGTTCTTACCTATAGAAGAGCTCTTGGAGTTGAAGAAATGCCTAAGGAATTCTTGGATCACAATGGAAGACCAAACTAATTTTTTTTCTTCTTCTTCCTAAGTGTGGTTCGAAAATGAGAGAGAGAGAGATATGAGTGTGATAGTGTAGATCTTGTTCTTGAAGATCAAGTAACAAGTGCAAAGTCACCATACCTCATAAATGCAACATTAAATGATCAATCTTAGTCTAGATTTGCCTCCATACCTCATTAATGCCACATTAAATGCCCAATCCAAGCTTGGATTCACTTGCCACATGTCAACACCCCATGGAGTCCTTACAAGATCTCAAATCTAATTGGCCAGTTTATGCTTAAATCAGATGAATGTTCGGAGGATTATAACTTAATTCGGGAAAATTCTAATACCAAAATTATCGTAAAAACATTCCCGTCGCAAATCACCAATTTTGGGAATTTTTTGGTGTCCCGCTAAATTTAGGTACAGAGTCCGTAACAATTTATCCATTACAGTCCATTTGAAATTTTTCTTGAACTAACTAGAAATTCAGGCTTAATCGCATGATATTTAATAATCCCAATTCTAGAAAATTCGAACTGAATCTATATCCTTAAAGTTTTCTCGGTTCGTGACCGGTACGTAGTTCGCAGCTTATCGATAACTAATCCTTAAGAGAAAAATTATTTCGAGCACCGAACAGTCTTCTCTTAAATGTCATAGCTTAAAAAAAAAATTTATATCGCTATTCTCGAATCTTAACTTTGTCGTAAAAAACCCGAGGGGTTACATGTGTTTCCAAAATTCACATATTGGTTAATGATTTTCCACTGTGAAAATCCAAGTAACGAGAGTCGCATTATTTCTTAAAACGCAATTTTTCCCCAAGTTAAGAAATATAATGTACCAAAATAATATTCGAGCTTTCAAAAATTGACTCGGTTGCCCGTAGGCCTTCCAAACATCATAACACTCGGGATTAAAAACATCGGGGAAAAGTTCGGTAAAAAACGAGTTGAAAACGAGTCCGCGTCGCGCGGACTCGCGACTGGCCGCACCAGCGGACGCACGGCGGACGCAGGCGTCCGAGCCGCGTCCGCTGGTTCGGCATTTATCGCCGAAACTGGACGCCCACGGACGCGCAGCGGACGCGTGTCTGGTCTCTCGGCCGAGGCGCCGAACCATTATTCCGCACTAGGCGCGCGTCCACTGTCGTGTCCATCCGATTATGCCCACTTTGGGCCGCAAGAACGGGGTTGTGACGACCCGATCTTCCACCATTTTCACAAAAACAAGCATATATGGACCTAGCACAACATATACATGCATAAAATAACTACGAACATGCATATCAAAATTTACCAAAAATCAAAGTATAGACTTTTGAGCCAACTTGTATATCCATAAACTTAACACATAATTTTCATATAAAATTCCTAGTCACATAATTTACTAGCATTTGATCACCTTCAAGTGACTAAGCCTACGTAAGGGATTCCTTACCTCCCAAGTAGATTTTTAAACCGTAGAAATATGGTGATCTTCTACTTCAAACCATTTCACCGAAGATCCTAAACAAAATCACCATAACAACCACATTTTCATGAATCCTTAGCTTAAACTTAAGTTCTAGGAAGGATGCTAGCCATATTAACCGAATAAAACCGAAGTCTTACCTATTATGGAAGCCCTTGTGTTGAAGAACATGGCTATGGAGTTCTTGGGTCCAAGAGGAAGATGACAATTTTTCTCTCTTTTTCCATGTATTATTTTCGAAAATGGGTGTAGGAAATGCAAGACATGGAGCCCAATTTTCTTAGCTAGCTTACCCCACACTCCTCCCCTTTAATTAATTATTTAATTACCATGTGGTGAAATAGGGTGACACTTGTCAACAATCCCATGGTGTATCTTGTAGAATAAGGCTCCTGTGCCAGTTAGGGAGTAAATCAGATAAAAGTTCGGAGGAATATAACTTAATTCGGGAAAATTTCAATACCAAAATTATTCTAAAAATAATCCTGTCATTAACCACTAAAATCGGGAATTCTCCGGTATCTCGCGGAATATAGGTACGAAGTCCGTAACAAATTTCACTCTTACAGTTCGTCTAATATTTCACTTGAACTAAACAGGAAGTTCAGGCTTAATCGTATCATACTTAATAATCGATTTCCTAGGGAAATTCGAAACAGTATATACGTCCTTAAAATTTTTACGGTTCGTGACCGATACGTAGATCGCAGCTTATTAATAACTAGTCTCACTATTAAAAATCCTTCTGAAGTACCGAGAGATCATCTCAAGACAAAATATTTTCGAACCTTAATTTTGTCAGAAAAACCGAGGGGTTACAGTTACCGCCACGCTTAGGTATCTCTCCTATACCCAAACGTTAAGGCTAAACTTACAACATCAAACAACCACATCAACATTCAAAAGTGTACATATGGAACTAATCCTCCCAATGTATCTATTCTAGGATAGAGTAGTCTTCAACCTCGACTCCCATCCTATTCAGAGCTCATCGGCCACAGGGGCCCACGCTAGACTGCATCTAATAAAGGACACAGTGAAATGTAGTTAGCGCGACGGCTAAGTAAGGAAATCCATTGTCATTCAAAAGTAAACAAAGGTTTCGAAAAGCAACATTCTCAGAAAACTGTAAGCTTTACCCATAAGTTGCAATCTACCTGCAACCAGATTACCAACAAAAATAGTACAATATAGCGTATGAGTGACATCAACATATAACACTTTCACTTTCCCGAGTTCCATCATTTAATTCAAAAGTGAGATTCACAACGCACACTTTACTGATCAGGACTTACGACCTTTTATTCTGCGATCTAGTTACGGAGTAACTAGATTTTATAATTAGTAAAATCACTTAATTTCTTTTTGGATAAATATAGGGTAATCTTAGAATGTTTTCAAGAACCTCGGGCCGCGGCACTCATGCCTCCCGCAGGTCAAACGTCTCAATAATTTCATAACTCCTTCGCCTCTCAGCGAATAGACTTCGCTCTGCAGTATGAATTAATCATACAAAAACATTTCAATAACTCTCTCAGCGAATAGACTTCGCTTTGCAGTATGAATTAATCATACAAAAACATTTCAATAACTTTCTCTCTCTTAGCGAATAGACTTCGCTTTGCAGTATGAATTAATCATACAAAACATTTTAATAACCTTCTCTCTCTCAGCGAATAGACTTCGCTCTGCAGTATATGAATGAATCATACAAAACAACTTTCTCTCTCTCAGTGAATAGACTTCGCTCTGCAGTATGAATTAATCATACAAAACATCTTAATAACTTTCTCTCTCTCAGCGAATAGACTTCGCTCTGCAGTATGAATTAATCATACAAACCTCGATTGCGTTAATTAGTATATTCACATAATGACTCAAAACTATCATACTTGTTCAATTGTGTTTCCAAAATTCACATATTGGTTAATGATTTTCCACCATGAAAATCCAAGTGACAAGAGTCACATTTATTTCTTAAAAACACAATTTTTCTCCATGTTAATGGATATAATTTACAAAAAATAGTATTCGGGCTTTCAAAAATTTATTGGGTTGCCCGTAGACCTTCTAAACATCATAACACTCGGGAATAAAAACATCGGAAGCAGGTTCGGTCGAAAACGAGTCCGCGTCGCGCGGACTCGCGGTTGGCTGCAGCTGCGGACGCACAGCGGACGCGTGCGTCTGAGCCGCGTCCGCACGTTCGGTAAATGGCGCCGTAACTGGGCGCCCACGGACGCGCAGCGGACGCGCGTCCGTGCCCGCGTCCGGCCTCTCGGCCGAAGCGCCGAAGGCTTCTTCCGCGATGGGCGCGCGGTGGACGCGCGTCCACTGTCGCGTCCATCCGATTCTGCCCACTTTGGGCCGCAAGAACGGGGTTGTAACGACCCGATCTTCCACCATTCTCACAAATATAAGCATATATGGACCTAACACAACATATACATGCATAAAATGACTATGAACATGTATATTAAAATTTACCAAAAATCAAAGTATAGTCTTTTAAGCCAACTTGTAGATCCATAAACTTAACACATAATTTTCATATAAAATTCCTAGTCACATAATTTACTAGCATTCGATCACCTTCAAGTGACTAAGCCTACTTCAAGTGACTAAGCCTACTTAACGGGGAAAAGTTTGGTAAAAAACGAGTCGAAAATGAGTCGGCGTCGTGCGGACTCGCGGCTGGCCGCACCAGCGGACGCACGGCGGACGCAGGCGTCCGATCCGCGTCCGCTGGTTCGGCATTTCTCGCCGAAACTGGACGCCCACGGACGCGCGTCCACTGTCGCGTCCATCCGGTTCTGCCCACTCCGGGCCGCAAGATCGGGGTTGTAACAACCCGTTCTTCCACCATTTTCACAAATATAAGCATATATGGACCTAACACAACATATACATGCATAAATTGTGCTTCATATTGGGATTTAAATCATGAATTAATGAAAATAATCATTTTCATATGAAATTTCACTTTTGTTTCTTGAAAAGGAAAATTGCATATTTGGTCCCTCAATTATCACTTGTTATACAGTTTAATCTCTCAAAAATATACAGTTACTCAGCTGTTCTAAATGTTGCCAATTTGAATCCCGATTACATTGTCTTTAAACTTCTATTTTTCTTTAGGTAGTTATGCTTGGACTTTTTTGGAACTTTACGCACAACTCTCAATTTTTTTTCATAACTCAATACATGTTCCTTGTTAGTATATATCAATTTTAAGTATGGAATTAATAAAATTGACAGTAATTGACTAAGTTGTACTACGTATAATAGACCGTAATTGATAAACTAAAAACGTGATGTTCCCTTTGAAATAGAAAATGGAGAAGAAAATAATTTTCTTTCGTTTTTTCAAGTCTCACTCAAGCTTATTTATTTATTTATTTAAATTCTTATTTTTTGGGAGTCAATTTTTACTAAAATACATTCCAATTATTACTAAGTATTTAATTTCATTTCCCATTATGTTATTCCAATTCTTGTGTGTCTCACAATTTGCTTTTGCATTGACAATTGTTTCTAAGAAAAATGGCTGAGCAAAGGAATGATCGTAAAGTAGAATTTCCATCAGAGGACAGTGCCAAGGATATACCAGCTTCATCTTCTGCAGAGTTGAACGAGCTTCAGTCTCTGAACCAGAGATTTGAGGACTGTAATGTGGAAGAAAGGAGAGGAGAAAGCTCACAACAACTGGCTGAATGGGATGATCCCATGGCAGTTGAGATGGAGCAACTCTTAATTCCTCTTATAAAAGAGGCTTCCAGGACTGCAATCAAGAAAATTACTGAATGTGGTTGCAGTGAGGAGGAAGCAGAATGGGTTGTGTTGACTAGTGGGGTTTATCAGGGATACATGGACCTCACTAAAAACATTGTAAATGTTGATTTTGCCCTTTTGGAATACACCAACGGTTTTGACACCTCGATCCAGCCATTGTTTAATGATTTGGAAAGCCTGGCGGGCTATATTTTGCTAGAGATGGTGTCTGTTATGAAAGAAACGAAACCGTTTCTGACTGTTGGTGAAGCAATGTGGCTTCTGTTATTATTTGAGCTGAACATATTGCATGCCGTGGTAGCTGCTACTCCTAATCCTAATCCTAATCCTAATCCCAATCCCACAGGTATCAATTCAAATTCATCCTACGTCCAGCCGCGCGTCCATGCCTGCGTCCAACTTTTCGCTCTCTGATTCTGGCACAGCAGAACAGAAGTCTGCTATGGACGCGCAGTGGACGCGCGCGTCCAAGGTGGCGTCCATCAAAACCCTCTCTGAAGTTTGGAGTCTGTGCAGCAAAGCAGTGCGTCCATCACGGAAGTTTCAGCAGTTGGGCGAGATTTAAAAGGGGAATTGAGCCAATTTTGAAGGGGATCCTTCACATTTCAATTTTAGATCAGTTTAGAAAATTTCTCTCTCTAGGATTAGCCTAGAGAGATCTCCCCCAATTCATTTCACATTGCAATTCTTAGGTTTAGATTAGAATTAGAGAAGAATTCCATTGCAAGATTGTGATCAACATTCAAGTTCAAGTTCAAAGTTCAAAGTTCAATTTCTAGCTAAGTCTTCCTTTTATTTTCTTGTCATTACTTTTGCTTTTGCTATTTCAATTCCAAGTATGATTAGATAGATCTTTGTGGATTTGGATTGAGCAATTTTGTATGGATGTTCTTGAGCTTTGAATAGATCAATTAGGTTTTGCAATTGCTTGATTATGAGTTTGATTGTGTGAATGGTGATCTTCTTTGACTATTGTGTGGGAATGATCAACCTATATGAGAGATGTTTGGAGAAGGAGTCTCACTTACGAGAGTAAGGTTACTCCTTAGCCTAGCCTAGCACATTTCCCTCTCACCTTTGAGAAAAGGGAGAAGTGGAAGATAAGAGGCACATAACGTGTTTGACGAAATGCCCCTTCTAGCCTAATGATCACAAGGATGACATTACGGTCTAAGAAGTGAGTCTATTAACCACGAGAGTGGCGGTGGTGTTGGTGACCTTGTCTCATTTTCATTATCTAAGTGTTGCTAGCCTAATATCTTAGGAAATCAAGGATACCTATATGAGTTGCAAGATCCAAATCCTCCTTTCCAATTGATTGTTTCCATTGTTTGTTCCTTATTTTCATGATGTTTCATGCGCATTTCTTACTATGTTTAGGTTAGCTTTCAAACACTAAACACTCTTGTGCTTAATCCCCTTACCGCTCAAATTCCCTCCTTGCCGTCCTTTGAGAACGATACTCGGGAACTTCTTCCCGTTTTAACACCTACTCCTTTCCATCCACCGCGAAAACTACAAACCATCAGGAATGAAGGCACTAGGGGCAAAAGCTTGTCACAAACAACCTTGGGAATGAAGGCACCAAAGGTGAAGAGTAACATGAACACCCTCACCGCAGCATAAGCACTCTAGGAATTGCCAATCAACAATCTTCATCAAGAACGGCTGAGCAAGCAAAATCATGAGCAACAAAGGGGATGTAGTAGAGCCCACATTAATCAGAAATACACCCAAAAGAATAATGTATACTGAGAATACCACCAGATTGTTGTTTATACCCCTTATAGGATAAGTGAATAACAAAAGAGGCTTCTGGAAATTAAAAAAAAAAAAAGGAGCGAAACTTGAAAACCCTAGGGACTAAATACGGTATACCGAAAATGTAACACCCCAATTTTCACATCTTGGATTTATTACAAAATCCCTAATAATACAATACATTGCGGAAGCATCAAACCAGCAGAAAACTGGGTGTTACCGCCACGCTTAGGTATCTCTCCTATACCCAAACGCTAAGGCTAAACTTACAACCTCAAATAACCATATCAACATCCAAAAGTGTACATATGGAACTAATCCTCCCAGGGTGTCTATTCTAGGATAGAGTAGTCTTCAACCTCGACCCCCATCCTATTCAGAGCTCATCGGCCACAGGGGCCCACGCTAGACTGCATCTAATAAAGGACACAATGAAGTGTAGTTAGCGCGACGGCTAAGTAAGGAAATCCATTGTAACTCAAAAGTAAACAAAGGTTTTGAAAAAACATAATTCTCAGAAAACTGTAAGCTTTACCCATAAGTTGCAATCTACCTGCAACCAGATTATCAACCAAAGAAGTATAGTAGAGTATACGAGTTGCATCAGCATATAATACTTTTCATTTCTGAGAATTTCCATCATTTAACTCAAAAATAGAGAGTTCAACAACACACACACTTTACTGTTCAAAAATTCGTGACATTTTATCCTTCGACCTAGTTACGGAGTAACTAGATTTTCTTAGTTAGTAAAATTTTCTTAGTTTCTCACTTGAATAAGTGTATAGTGTTTCAGAATATTTTCAAGAACCTCGGGCCGCGGCACTCATGCCTCCCGCAGGTCAAACATCCCAATAACTTCTGAGCCCCGGCTCACAAGCCTCCCATGAAGTCAAGCATAATAACTTTCGGGCCACGGCTCCCGCAGGCCTCCCGTAAAGTCAAACATTTCAATAACTTCCGGGCCCCGGCTCACAAGCCTCCCAAGAAGTCAAACATCTCAATAACTTTCGGGCCACGGCTCCCGCAGGCCTCCCGTAAAGTCAAACATTTCAATAACTTTCGGGCCCCGGCTCACAAGCCTCCCAAGAAGTCAAACATCTCAATAACTTTCGGGCCACGGCTCACAAGCCTCCCGCAAAGTCAAACGTTTCACTAACGTCCGGGCCCCGGCTCACAAGCCTCCCAAGAAGTCAAACATTTCAATAACATTATCCAAAAACTGAGGTTTTCAAAACATTCTTTCTTTTCCTTGAGTTTAATTAGTATATTCACATGATGACACAAAACAATTATACTTATCCAAATGTGTTTCCAAAATACACATATTTGTTAATGACTTTTCACCATGAAACTCCAAGTGACAAGAGTTACATTTACTTCTTAAAGACACAATTTATCCCCAAGTTAATGAACATAATTTAAAAAATAATATTTGAGCTTTCAAAAATTGACTCGGTTGCCCGTAGGCCTTCCAAACATCATAACACTCGGGAATAAAAACATCGGAAGAAGGTTCGGTCGAAAACGGAACCGCGTCGCGAAAACTCACGGTTATCCACAGCGGCGGACGCACAGCGGACGCGTGCGTCAGAGCTGCGTCCGCCGGTTTGGCAAATGACGCCGAAAAACTGGGCGCCACGGACGCGCAGCGGACGCGCGTCCGTGCCCGCATCCGGCCTCTCGGCCGTGGCGCGTCCACCCGATTATGCCAACTTCGGGCAGCAACAACGGGGTTGTAACATCCCGATTTTCCACTATTTTCACAAGCATAAGCCTATATGGACATAAACACAACATATACATGCATAAAATAGCCATGAACATGCATACGAAAATTACCAAACATTAAAGTGTAGTCTTTTGAGCCAACTTGTAGATCAATAAACTTAACACATAATTTTCACATAAAATTCCTAGTCACATAATTTACTAGCATTTGATCACCTTCAAGTGACTAAACCAACTTAAGGGATTCCTTACCTCCCAAGTAGATTTTTTTTTTTTAAAACTGAAGAAAGATGGTGATCTTCTCCTTCAAACCTTTCACCAAAGATCCTAAACAAAATCACCATAATAACAACATTTTCATGAACTCTTAGCTTAAACTTAAGTTCTAGGGAGGATTTAACCGAACAAAACCAAAGTCTTACCTATTATGGAAGCACTTGTGTTGAAGAAAATAGCTATGGAGTTCTTGGATCCCAAAGATGAAAATGATATTTTTCCTTCTCCATTTTCGAAAATGAGTGTGGGAGAGATGGGGAAGACTTGGAGTGTAAACATGGCTTAACTTATCCCATACTCTTCCCATTTAATTAATTATTTATTACCATGTGGCAAATAAGGATGCCACTTGTCACAATCCCATGGTGTGCCTTGTAGAGCAAGACTCCTTTGCCAGTTAGGGATTAAATCAGATAAAAGTTCGGAGGAATATAACTTAATTCGGGAAAATTTCAATACCAAAATTATTCTAAAAATAATCCCGTCATTAACCACTAAAATCGGACAATTTTCCGGTATCTTGCGAAATACAGTGGTACGGAGGTTCGTAACAAATTCACTCTTACAGTTCATCAAATTTCCACTGAACTGAGTAGGAAGTTCACGCTTAATCGTATCATGCTTAATAATCCATTTCCTAGGGAAATTCGAACTGTATATACGTCCTTAAAAATTTTACGGTTCATGACCGGTACGTAGATCGCATCTTATTAATAACTAGCCTCACTTGTAAAAATCTTTCTGAAGTACCGAGAGATCATCTCATAAATATTATAGCCTAGAAAAATATTTTTCGAACCCTAAACTTATCAGAATATACGGGGGGTTATAGAAAATAAAGAAACAAATACGGTTATACCAAAACACCCCGGAAAGAAGTTTGGCAACAAACCTAAAAAGCCTTCAAACTTCACCAAAAGGTCCTAAGGGCAAAACAAGAATCTGAAATTTTCACCGGAAAAATACATCACAGGAAAACCCACGCAGATGGAGTCATGGAGGACTGAGAGATTTCTGGACATTTTCGCCGGAAAATCCCGCCGGAGATGGACTCACGCGCCGGCGCGTGAGGTCTGAAGTTCAGCATGGTGGTGGCGCGTGGCGGAGGAGGCGGCGATGCAGCTTCTTGGGTCAAGCTCGCCGGAGATTGTAGAAGGGATGAGTAACACCAATTTGACAAAAGAACTCACCAAAAGCAAGTAATTTGAAAAATTATTAGGGTTTCGCGTGAACAGTAACTTATGTGTACTACTGTTCATGCGACTGGAAAAATGCAATTTTGATGTTTGGAGTGTCCTAGGAAAGTAGGCTCTGATACCATGTTGAATTTGGAGGATGGAATGGCCTGGCGGGTGGAGAATAACAACCACCCGCCAGTTAAGCGGAAGCAGAGATAGAATCAAAGAATAGGAAAATGTATATAAAACTAAAAGATTCAATATATTAGTATGATTCTATGTTTCTAATGAAGAAACATAGTACATATATATACACATACACATAACTGTAAGTACCTATATATTCATAACTGACACCTATTCATAAACAGACACAACCCTATAGATAAACTTAACTCTTTATTTTTCAACAAATGTCAAGCACTTTTTGTTATATATAAAGTTTTATGATATATAATCTGGAGATGACTTGGATAATTGTAGTTTGAGATTAATTGAATGAATTCATTTTCTATTATATTCTTGTAATTTTACAACTCATCCTAAAGTCACATTAGAGTTGGAGTACATTTAAGAAATTTGCATCCGCTCCACTAAGTGTGAACATGAACTAAATAATTAAACAATATATAATAAAATACACAAATTAAAGTTCAAGATCCATAATTAAATTAAATATATATATATTAATTTTATTCATCATTAATGTAATTCACAACTCATCCTGGCCCACCTCAGAGTGAGTGCACATTTTAAAATTTTGCATCACTTCTATTGTGTGAACATAAACTATTTTTGATCTTAATAAAAAAAGGGGGGGAGGGGAATGGCATCTTTGGTCCTTGAGTAATAATGGTACTGACGACTCAGTCCCTGAGTTATGGTCGTATCCGAGTTTAGTCCCTCAGTTATTTGCGAAGTGGCGAGTTTAGTCCATGGCTGTTAAATTTGATGTAAAAATTAAAAAATATTTAAAATTTGAGCGGTAAAACAAGAAATTCATATTTTATTCTCTTTATTATATCAAAACCGCTTTCACTACATTATTTTTCAGTTAGCATCTTATTTTATGATTCTTCAATTCTAAAAGCATTTCAATATATAATTTAAGTATGACTTGTTAGTAACCTGATTCTCGTATAACAAACTAAGACTTAACACAAAAAAAAAAAAAAAAGAAATACTTGATCATGTCTTCAGACGTGTGAAACACACCATCCTAAAAGTTTATGATTTCTCTTACTAAACATCAAGGGTAATCAAACCAAGGGAGTAACTTGAGATTTTTAGTATGTAAAGTTCTTTCGTGTAAGCTCTGCAATAAATTAATCAAGAATCGTATATCATGAAAATATATGAAAATTATATATATATATATATATATCCATGACCTCTTCTGTCTTCTTAAAAATAAGAATAATGAATGAGGAACCTAAGACTCAGTTATGAGAATTCAAAGAACGATTATTGAATAAACTACTGCATATGAAATAATTATTTTTTAAATACTATAAATCTCAAGTTATTCCATCGGTGAATTTCTCATAAAAACAACCTGAGAAATTTGACATGATTTTGTATCTCAAAAGTTCTGGTTTGATTACATTTGTTGCTGAGTTAATAAAATCGAGAATTGTTTGGATAGTGTGTTTCACACGCATGAAGACAATGATAAAATGTTTCTTTGTTTGTGCTAAGTCTTAAGTTTGTTATACGAGAGCAAGTTCCTAATAAGTCATACTAAAGTTATTGAAATGCTTTTAGAATTGAAGAATCTAGTTGTGAAATTGGTTTTGATATAATAAAGAGAATAAAATGTGAATTTCCTACTTTAGCCCTCATTTTGTTTTAATTTTCCCTTCAAATTTAACGGCCAGGCCAGGGGCTAAACTCACCACTTAGCAAATAACAAAGGAACTAAACTCGGATATAACCATAACTTAGAGACTGAGTTGTCACTACCATTATTACTCAGAGACTAAAAATGCAATTTTCCCTAAAAAAATTCAAATAATATATAATAAATAAACAAATTAAAGTTTAGAATCCATTATAAAATTTAATAATATTATGATATAAATATTATAACATAATATCTTTTTTTAGTACTATTTGACTCTATTATTGAGATTTGATCATGTGACATTCCCACAAAAAATCCACAAAAGTATCATCTGAGTATAAGGTGCTTGACTTATAACATAATAACTTAATTGTTCAAAGTTTTAAAGGTAAATAAATTTTTATCAAATTTTAAAATAAATTTCTATCAACTTTTAAAATAAATTTCATTCATCGAATATTAAAGTTAATAGTTAAATTATTGTGCCGACCAAATTTTATAGGGATGGTGTGTGTATATATGTATATATACACTTAATCTGAATATGTGACATATATAAATTTCAAAATTTACATCAATTCACCACTTATTATTACCCAAAAAATTAATCTTTGCAAGTTGGATTTGATAAATATCTCTTTGGATTATACCACGCATATGTTTATAACTCTTTCTTTTATTATCGTTAATAAATATAGTGAACAAATGTAGTATTCATGAATACAGTTAAAAATAACCAATTATAATGTAAAGTAAATGTCTATAGTTGTTCACGTTTGATATTAGTTGGTGGCTTGATGCTAAACAATAAATGATTGGGAAAAAGGATCAAATAGACCCCTAAACTTTACACCAAAAGTCAATTATGCACTTAAACTTTTAAAAAGCGCAATTAAACCATTTAACATGCCAAATTGAGTCAATGAAGCCTAAGAATTGGTAAATGACCTGTAATTTTAAGGTTCAGGCGGACGAATCCAGTTACCGACTGTCGCCGGTCGCCATCTTCGGCGAAAGGCGATCGACCGTCGCCGGTCACCGGATTCTTCCGCCTGAACCTTAAATGACCTGTAATAATAGGTCATTTATCGGTTCTTGTGCTTCATTGACTCAATTTGACATGTTAAAGCGTTTAATTGCACTTTTTAAAAGTTTAAGTGCCTAATTAACTTTTAGTGTAAAGTTTAGGGGTCTATTTGACCATTTTCCTTAAATGATTCTAAATCTTGTCCTAATTAATGCAATCTGAGTCCGTTGACATTAAAAATGTTCTCATTACCACATTTTTTAATAACTCAAATTTTTTGACTTCATCAGGGTATATCCTAGACCCCATGAACTCTCCCGTAGACCCATGAAGGGGTAAATCGAACTAATCTAACTTTGATACTCAATATCAAATTGTACACTCTGTCATTAATACCACATTTGACAATATGACAAAGCAATGTGTAATAAAAGACTTGAATTTTACTTTATAGTAAATTCAAGGCAATTTTTTTTTAATATATAGTGCTTTATTATGTGCAATCTAGGGATAGCCTTGATTAGTTTGAGATTAATTGATTGCATTCATTATTGGTTCATTATTGTAATTTCACAATTTACGTACCTTGAAGTGAGTGGACATTTTAAAAAATTTCATACAATAAATTAGTTTTTATATCTTAATAAATAATAAATAATTGAAAAAGTATAAAGTAAATACACATTAAAAATCAAAACCCATAATACAACTAAATATATAATACATAAATACTATAGCATAATATAACTTAATTGTTAATTTTTTTTAAAGGAAAATAAATATATATCAAAACATTAAATAAGTCTTATTCGTCTAAAATTAAAAATAAGAGTTAATTCCACCAGAGGTCCCTTATTTTTTGTGGTAATTCTAAATTTAGTCCAAGACTATCATTTTTGCCATTTAACATTTCAGACTATTATTTTTGAAAATTTTTATTCCTTCTCATAACTTTTCCTATTTTTAGTAAGGACATTTTTGTCTTTTCATATTTTTCTTTTGTGATTTTTTTGGTTTCAACGGGTTTAATTGGTTTAGGACTTTAGATAATATCCACCACTTTTTAGTAGTCCTAAACCAATTAAACCGGTTGAAATCGAAAAATAACAAAAGAAAAATATGAAAAGACAAAGGTACTCTTACTAAAAATAGGAAAAGTCATGAGAATGACTAAAAGTGTCAAAAAAATAATAGCCTGGAATGTTAAATGGCAAAAACGATAGTCCGGGACTAAATTTGAAATTGCCACAAAAAACAAGGAACCTTTGGTGGAATTGACTCTTAAAAATAATAATTATGTTATTGTGTAGACAAAATTTTATACATATGGTATATATAAAACATGCACCCGATTTGAAAATGTAATATGATAAAAAATTATTAAAGTGTGTTTAGTAAATACATTCTCAACTAATGGTTTTTTTTTTTTTTTTTTTGTGACGATGGGAAGCACAACCACTACTTGAAGAATGAAGATATGCACTCCCACTCATGTGTACTAGTCTGCAAACCACACAAGATAGATAAATCGCATTAGAAAACTTTGTGTGATGGACTCGAATAACACGGTGCGGAATGTGCTTTCGACTTTATAAGTTGTAACGTATATGCAATAATTAGTTTGGTATAATAGTTGACTCGGTGCCAACTTGTCATGTCTAGAAGTGTAACATATGTAATTATTATATTTGCTTTAACGTACATGTAATAATTAGTTTTGGATGTAATCTTATTTAATGCATTCCAAGTCCTTCAATATTAAAAAAAAAAAAAAAGTATGTTTTCATTACCACTTTTGAAAATGTGAAAAAAGTAAAGTGTATAAACTACTTGATTTTCACTATGTATTAAATGTCGAGCATTTTTTTAATCAAGTTTTATAATATGTAATCCGGGGATAACTTGAATAAGACTAATTTGAAATTAATTGATTGCATTACTATCTGTTTCATTCTTGTAATTTCACAACTCACCAATATCACATACTCACATTAGAGTGGGTGTACGTTTAAGAAATTTACTTCCGCTCCATTGAGTGTGAATACTAACTAAATAATTAAACAAAATATAACAAAAATACACAAATTAAAGTTCAGGATCCATATATATAATAAAACTAAATATAATTTAAATTTTATTTGTCATTATTGTAATTCACAACTCACCATGACCCCACCTCAGAGTGAGTGCACATTTTAAAATTTTACTTCACTTCTATTGTGTGAATGCAAACTAATTTTCATCGTCTTAATAAAAAATTCAAATAATATAAAATAAACAAACAAATTAAAGTTTATAATCTATTATAAAAATTAATATAATATAAATATTATAACATAATAACTAAATTTCAAAAGTTTTAAAGGTAAATAAATCTTTACCAAAATTTTAAATAAATTTCATTCATCCAATATTAAAGTTAATAGTTAATATATTATGTAGACCGAATATGTGACATGTACAAATTTTAAAATTTACCCAAATTTACCACTTATTATTATTTAAAAAAAAAACATCTAAGCGAGTTGGATTTAGTGAATATTCATGGTTTGGATTATACCACGCATGTGTTAGGTTTATATTTCTTTCTTTTATTGTCATTCAAAAATATAGTCAAAAAATATAGTCTTTTATTGTCTTGAATTATGATTGAGGAGTTATTAATAATATAATTAAATATTTTACTTAATAGGGTCACAAAATAAAAATAAATAACTTAAATAAGTGATGATCTTATTAAAGCGTCAAAATGTTTCTTTTAAAATTTTATGAGTTTTTGCTATATTAGAAGTGGATCTTTTTTTTTTTCTTCAAAAAAAAAAAAAGAAGTGGATCTTATATTAAACTTCTTTCTTGCACCTCTTTTTTTTCTGAAACTATAGTGAGTGTATGAATACCTTTGGGAATTCTTTGCTGTTGAGATTATTATTATTTTTTCTTCTTGTAACAATAAAATTTTGATTTTGCTATAGCCTCTCATTCACTATACATTTCTTGGCAATCTTGAGAAATGCAGCAAAAGAATTCTTTGTGAACAAAATGGTTAACCCAAGACCAAGAGGAGATGGCAAAGGCAACGGTGACAAGGGAAAGAGGAAGATGGTGTCTTCAACGGACAGTTCCAAGGAAGATACATCACTTGTGTTGAATCAACTTGAATTGTTGGAGGAATCACTCTGAAAAACAATGGCTGAGATAATGAAGTCTAAAGCAACAGAGACCTGCAGCTCTTCTGCTGCTCCGGGAAGTGATGATAACATTATCTATGATGCTCAACCTCGGAGCATTGCCCCCCAGAATGAGAGAGATGTGGTGATAATGAACCTTAATCTGCACAAGCAGCGGCTGCAGAGAGAGCTTGCAGCTCTGGAGGGCAACAGTGCCAGCTTGCAGGCGCAAATAAAGAAAGCCAGAAGACGCCAAAGCGAGTTTGAGGTATATATGCTTGGATTCAATTCCTCACAGATTATATTTTATTTTCATGTAATTAATTACATGGCTGTTTATGCAGGCCTACTTAATTAATTGCATGCATTCTTTTTTATAAGAGGAAATTTGGTGGTTTATTAGCTTATAAAATTGAATTTATTTTCAGGCTCTTCAGCAACATGAGGAGAGGGAGAAGATAAAGCTTCTCCAGAAGGCTGAGGCACTGAGGAGGGAAAGAGCACAAATGAAGGAGCTGGCAAAAGCTGAGGAGGATCATCTGAGGGCAATGGCAGAAGAAAACAGGCACAAGTTTGAGGAAGAAATGAAGAAGTTAACTGCTGAAATCTCTGCCCTAAAAATGGCAGCTGCCGGGAGAAAGTTCAAGCCAGCAGGGAGGCATAAAACGCGAATGGGAATGCGTTATGTGCTTGACTGAGGCAAAATTAGTAGTTTTCCTCCCTTGTGCCCATCAGGCTCTTTGCACAGACTTCAATGTGCTTCATGAAAGACAAGGAATGAAGGACTGTCCCATTTGCAGAACGCCAATCATGAAGCGGATCCAAGCTCGCTTTGTTCCTCCAAAAGCACAGTAGACCAGATAGACAATCAAATTCTTACCAGTCATCCTGCTGCATGCTTATGTGTTCTATGTAGTGGTTGCCGGGGAAAGGAGCTAATGAAAGATGATTGATTGCCATCATCAATAAACAATCAAACTATTGATATTCACCCAACTTAATTATGTGTTTATGTTTTGATCTTTATTTTCAAATTTGAATGGAAAATAATTGTTTGACAATGTACACACAAATAGAAAAAGATAGGATCCCTAAATCCTAAAATAGAGTGGATGAGTGATATGGAAGCCAAGTGATCATTTCCATTATGCCTTTTTAAACAAAAAAAAAAAAAAAAATTGTTTAGATGATAAAGGTTAAACAAATCATTCATGTTGAAATGCCAGAATCATGAGAAAAGTGGTTGAAAATTGTTGATGGCATTGAACGACTATTTTTTTCCTTCGTTTTTTTTGTTAATATTTTATTCAATTACTAAGAAGGCATGTAACAAAAGTATTGCTCTATGGATAGATATTAATACATAGAGCAAATTGTCATTTTGGTCTACTGACTATAGGGGTCCTATTAATTCTAGTCCACGACTTTTAAAAGTGTTAATTGCATACCATGACTTTTCAATTTGTATCAATTTTGGACACTCCGGTGAAATTTCCGGCCAAATGTCGCCGGATTCTCTTAATCCCTCTGATCTGGCTTAATTCAAGGGGCAAAAATGTACTTTCCACTATCCAAAATAACTCAACCCAAACCAATAATCCCAAACCCGGTTCACGTTTTGTCCTGGAGAATATGAAGATAACAAGCCCTTTATTGCAGCACATAACCAGCACAAAATCAAGATAATCTCTTGGAGAATATGAAATCAAAGGGGGAAAGAGCATAACTTACAAGAATTGGCTCTCAGGCTAGAATAAGCTGATAAGGCTGCAGAATCAAAGGCCTTTCTGATGGGGTTGAGAAGATAAGGACGAATAGGCACATTTGCAGTTATGTACTTATAGATCAAAGCCTGGTGTTCCAGCTCCATCCACTGAGATGGAGTGAATGGCCCTCTCACTCCACTTACTAACCCATGCAAGTTACCAGAATTCAATCCTCCATACCCTGAAATGGAAAAGAACTAAATTACCTCAAAAAACAGATCTGTGCACAATTTCAAACAGAACTCAAGAAAGCCAAACACTAAAACAGCTATCTTGATTGGTGGGTGGAAAAAGAAAAAGGCCTTTGGTAGATCGAATGTTTAACCCAATTTAAACACCCAACTCAAGTCTTGGAGGCGAGTGGGCAGAGAATCATTTCCCTTCCAAAACCAGAAGCCTAGAGGTCTACTACCCAAACACATCATATCCCATTATTACCATTTATACACCAATGGGTCACAATAAAGTTGGGAACTTTACCGCAGAAATTTGGTGATGGTAAGACCGCAATGGCAGTGTCTGCGAGTTGGGAGAAGAGAAACTGAGCATTTGCTGGTCGGATTCAGAGACTGAGAACAAATCGTGAACCGGGTTTGGGATTATTGGTTTGGTTGGGTTATTTTGGATAGTGGAAAGTACATTTTTGCTCCTTGAATTAAGCCAGATAAGATGGATTAATAAGAGAATCCGGCGACATTTGGCTGGAAATTTCACCGGAGTGTCCAAAATTGATACAAATTGAAAAGTCATGGTATGCAATTAACACTTTTGAAAGTCGTGGACTAGAATTAATAGGACCCCTATAGTCAGTAGACCAAAATGGCAATTTACTCTTTTAGTATTTTCCTTTTAAATAAGAACTTTTAAGGTGCATTTACTTATTTGATGTGATTAAAAAATGAATACAATTGTAATAAATAATAAAATTACCACATTAGATTTTGAATTATGATTATGGAGTGTCGGTGTGGGTAGGAATGGTATCGGGGATAACGATGTGAAACTTTTTCGGAGAACGAGGAATGTATGTAATTTCCCGTCGTGGACGGGGAAGGGGATAGGGATACCTCTCCCTGCCCCGTCTTGTTTCCAAATAATTATTATAATTAAACAATTGATATTGATGACCCGATTTATGTGCTTTATACCTTCATCTCTATTTTTAAATTTGAATGAAAAGTAGTTGTTTCCACAATGTCCAAACAAATAGAAAACAATAGGAATCCTATTTCTTTCTTAGTGTTTTCATTATTGCAGTCTCCAAACCGTTTGTTTCGGTAGATTTCCCATAGAAGAGTTATTAATTTGTGCTTGAGAAACATGCAAATCACTCAATTCATATAGTTGGTGTTGCAAGAATAATGATATTGCATGTATAAGGATACCTTGTCACATAATCTCATCCACACAAATTAAAACGTAACTACATTTCATCAGAACTCAAGTCTTATCCAACTTTTCCAATTCCTTGCTTAGTCAATGTTGTGAGTTCTCTTTTTCACTTATGAGATTATTTCAAGCTTGCTTTTCATTGTTTTCTATGCTTACGTTGCTTTCTTGTTTTTAGTTGGACTTTTAGTATAAATTTGCTAGGTGATTCACTTTAGGAATTTCAGTACAGAGAGTCACTTCTTTTTTGTTCTTCACTGCAATTAAAAATATAGGTATATATGGTGTTTGTTTCTCTCTATTTTGTGTGATGAATTGTATATATGTAAAATTTTAAATTTATAAAATGTATATATATGTACATGTGTAACATTTTAAATTTAGAAAATAGAATGTAACTGATGAGCACAAATGATGAGTGTAAAAAGGGTGTAATGTCGTTCCGCTGAGAATTGGGATTATGACACGAAATTGTGTGAATTACCAGGCACTAGAGTATATGAATTTATAGGATCCAAGTAACAAAGACTGAATGATGTGGAATAAAAGAAAGCACTTGATTAAGGTGAAAACTATATGATAAAGGTATGGGCCAGATTAGGGGATTGTAATCTTGATGTTCCAACCAACTCAGGACTAGGGAAAGAATAATTAACCAAGGGATATATGGGCAATGCACAGAAGAATTCTACTCAGCTACTTTCGTAATCAATAAGAGAATTAGGCTAAGATTGCCCCACTGTCGTGATGCATCAATCATAACCTTAAGCACCTAAGCATTGTAAGCCCCCAAAATTACCTCTACTTTCATAGCAGGAAAATTAGGTTGAAATTGGTAAGGCTCGAGGTCTCCATCCAACTTTCGTTGTAATGAATCCCTCTCCTAGACTAGCAATTAATTCTGGCCACAAACCAATAACTAGTGCAGAGAAATCCCCAAATCAACATAAACCCTAGGCAAAAGATTCAATCCCTTTATGCAATTAATCATAAACCGAACATCAAGATTAACAATGAACCCCTAATCCAAACACATAAGCGAATTACACCCTCATGATGGAAGTAAACACAACAAAGCAAGAATTAAAGATAAACATTGCAAGGAATAAAAGGGAATAGAAACTTATCTGATAAATAACAAATCCAACTTCAATCTTTGATTCCAATCTTGAAATAAACTAATCTAATGTAAAACTAGTCTAAACTATGCTGGGGAAAATATAAACTAAAAACTAGGGTTTAGAACTCTGTAAGGAAACCTCAGAATATATAGGAGATAGATGGGCCTTGGGCCCATGAGGCAACTTCCAATTCTTTTCTAAGTCTTATTCTTGTTTCCTATTCTTCTTGGGTAATTTCCTTTTCTTCCAAAACTTGTCCAAAATGTTCCAAAACTCTTCCTTTGCTGCTCCTTGTGAATAATTCAACTCTTGAGAAAATATAACACACAAACAATTCTCAATTTCATTAGGGTAAAGAAAATAAGCACCAAAACAACTAAAATAAGGGGTGAATTATTGTACAAAATAGTAGATATCAACTCCACCACACTAGAACTTTTGCTTGTCCTCAAGCAATTACCAAGGATAATCCACCTTCCAAACACTGCAACTGATCACACTTCCTTCCTGCACAACCAATCATACCACCAACCATCTCATTCAACCTAACCTGCTTCAAGAATCATCTCAGAATCACAAGCGAGTTCCCCTCTCAGGCCAATAACCGAGCACCCGAATTAAGGTAGATTAAAACCCTGTATGCACATGTACTCAGTTGAGATTATGCAAGACTTGGCTTAAGATGAATCCCATAGACATGCCCTTCATACTCACATAGATCACTCTAAAACTGCGTGCTAAGATCAAGTAGGTCTTTATTCGGCTTGTAATGGGGCTAAGGGTGAGTGGCTAACAAAGAAGGGGTATGGAAAAATGAACAAAGGAGAGAATTTCACACCTATTCACAACTTAATCTAGAAGAGATACTACAAGTATGGACAATGGAGCAAACTACAATTGAGAACATAAGAACACTCTAAAACAGTGGGGTTTGACACAACTTTTCTAGCAACATGAACCATTTGCACTTTTATTCATCTTTTTTTTTCTTTTCTTTCACAAACTTTTCATTACTTCCAAACTTTTTCTCAAACATCAATTTTTCTTTTCTTTTCTTTTAATCTTTTTTTCTTTCTTTTCTTTTATACCATCAAACAACTTTCTTTTCTTCAAAACAAAACAACCAACTGATTACTTTCACCAAACCCCACACTAGGACAAAGATAACAAGAGTAGTTCTAACAAGAATAAGCTCCAAAAAGAAATCTCTTGTAAATTAAATAACAAATGCTACATTTTCTCTACGGATGGATGGAAATATATGGCTAAAGGCTAAGGGTTAAATAACATGGGTAAACAAGAAAAACAATAACAAAGACGGGTGAAGTGCTTAGCACTTATTAAACAAAAACAAGGCTCAAAAGGGGACAACTAGGGAGAACAATTATAATAAAGGGTAGGTTTAAAGGCTTGGGCTAACAACAATGGCCTAAATCATTTCAAAGCATGCAAATTATAGACTTCACTATGAGAGAACTGAGACAAGCTGTGACAAGACAAATATCACCGGAATCCCACATAAGCCTTCACTAGCAATGCATAACACACAGGGGAAACATTTAGGTTAGAGGTTAACCCAACTATTGGCAAGAGACTGAATTAAACACAAGCTCAACTTTGAATCATCCTTGACAAGCTAGGCTGCACAAGTACCACAAAACAAACCACAAACCAGCAGAAAGGATAGTGGTCACAGCCACAAAGCAAAGACAATAGACTATCCACAGTGTTGCACATTGAGTCCTTCAAGCAAAGTTCACCAAAAATTTTATTTTCAAACCAGAAATAGCACCCCTTCACACTAAAACATGGACATCGTCCTCGATGGACAAACAATTAAGCACAATAGAGGGGATACAAAGAATAAAATCAATAATGAAGCACAAAGTCAAAACTAATAGAGAGAGAAATTAAAAGAGTTAAGAAATTGAACCTTGAAGTCTTGATGCAAGGAAGAAAAATGGAAGAAAAAAAAACTTTAGAACCTGAGGAAAACAACAATAGTGCACACAAGGAGGTGGGGAAAAAATAGCAAAATTTTTTTTTTTTTTTTTTTACTGTTGGGGTCAGGGGCAAGGTCATGGCCGTGATGTTAACCGTGACCCAGAGCTCTCTATAAGCAAAAACGTACTAGAAGCGGCGGAAAAGGTCACAGGCGGGGTCATGGCCGTGATGTTAGCCGTGACCCTGAGCTCTCCATATGCAAAAAGTCTGTTTTTCGCGCCAAAGGCTTGCTTTCACCTGTAGATCAATCCAAAACATCCCCAAAGCACTCCAACACCTAAACACATCATAAACACTCAATTTCCAAACATTCCCCACTCTCTTAGAAGTAAAAATAAATCAATTCTCACTCAAATATTCCCTTGCCAAACCTCGTGAAAACAAAATAAAGACTAAAATATAAAATCTAACTAAAGCAAATAAATTAAATGCAATAAAATAAAATGCAAGAAAGTAAAGGATAACATGGGGTGCCTCCCATAAAGCGCTAAGTTTACTGTCGTCAGCTCGACTCAACCTCTCAAGATCAACCATCATTGAATTGAACAAAGAATATCCCATCCTTCCTACCAAATTTTTCTTCAAGATAGTGCCTCAAATGGTGGCCATCAACAAATTCCTTTATACACAAGTCCACCACCATAAAACTCAAACACTATTCCTCCATGAACTCAAAATTCAAGCACACACTTTCACCAAACCCATTCTTATTTTCCCCTAGATTTTCCTTTCCTTGAGCAAGTAGGGAGAACCTTGGGTCTTCTTTATGAACTAAGATGAAGTAAGAATCCTTGGACATGAAAATTGGCCAATGGGGGCCTCCACACTCAAAAACATCCTTGTAACTCCACACTTTCTTTCCAATTCAAAGAATCCATTTCAATTTCATCATTCACTTTCTCATCTTCATCAGCTTCATCCTCCATCTCCTTTGCATCACCACCTTCACTTGGCGTGAACAACTCATGTATAACATCTTCATAAGGGATTGAACCTTGAATGGGTTCTTGAGTTGTCAAGCCTTTTCCTTGAGCCTTAAGATCTTCCAATTGAGCTTGTAACATGTTCATTTGAATGATTAAGTTATACATCATGGACCTCATCATCTCCTCATCAATAAGTTGGTTTGCTTGTGGAGGTTCTTGATAGAATGGCTCTTGAGGTTCCCATTGATCATTGACATGTTCTTCCTCACTTTGTCTCATGGGATATCCACCATCCTCGGTGTCATCATCAGGTACAATAGTGACTCCCCAACGCCTAGCTATTGCTAAGGTTTCCTCATCAATATGTCGGTTTGTTTGTGGAGGTCTTTGATAGAATGGCTCTTGATGTTCTTGATGTACAGGTACTTGAACTTGGCCTGGATATCGAAAGTTAGGATCAAAGATGTAGCATCTTTCGGCTTCATGTGATCCTCCACATATGGCACACCAAAGAGGTTGTGGCATGAACCTTGGTGATGCGAATCTGGTTGGCCCGATTTGTTCTTCACACTCTAATTTAAAATGGAATTTTTTATAATGATTTATTAGGCTTGGTGTGATCAATTTGTAGGTTTAATTTAGGTCGGGTAAAGGGTTGTTTTTGGGTTTTGATGTATAGTGGTTTTCCACGCTCGGCTGTAGAGCGATAAAAACCGGGATGACGCCACAAGGCTGGTAACTTCCTTGATAAGTCAGGTTTGCCATGATCTGTAACCCCTCGGTTTTTCCGACAAAGTTAAGGTTTGAGAATATAGATATAATTTTTTTTAAGCTATGACATTTAAGAGAAGGCTTCTCGGTGTTCGAAAGAATTTTTTTTTTTTTGTATAAGACTAGTTATCGATAAGCTGCGATCTACGTACCGGTCACGAACCGTAAAATTTTTAAGGATGAATGTTCAGTTCGAATTTTCCTAGAAATTGGATTATTAAGTATGATACGATTAAGCCTGAACTTCTAGTTAGTTCAAGTAAAATTTTAAACGGACTATAAGGGGTAAAATTGTTACGAACCTTGAACCTATATTTCGTGAGATACCGAAAAATTCCCAATTTTGGTGATTAGCGACGGGATTATTTTTAGGATAATTTTGGAGTTAGAATTTTCCCGAATTAAGTTATAATCCTCCGAGCTTTCATCTGATTTAACCCTAAACTGGCCAAATAAATTGAGATCTTCCTAGAGACTCCATAGGGTGATGACATGTGGCAACAAAATCCTAGCTTAGATTGGATCATTAATTACATGTCATAAGAGGTATGGAGGATTGCACTTGATTTCTTAGTCTTCAAGCTAGAGCTCACATCACTCATCTCTCTCCTACTCCACCCCCTATTTTCGAATTACACAAGGAAGAAGAGGAAAGAATTTGTTTAGCCTTCCATTGTGATCAAAGAGCTCCCAAGCATTTTTCCAACTCAAGTGTCTAAGTGTAGGTAAGACTTTAGACTTTGTTTGGATTAAATCATCCCTAGAACTTAAGTGTAAATTAATGGTGCATGAAAATATTGTTGTTATGGTGACATTTTTAGGATCTTTGGACTCAAAGGAAGGAAACTAACAACTTCTTCGGTTTAAGATCTTCCAACGAGGTAAGGAATCCCCTAAGTTGGCTCAATCACTTGAAGGTAGACAAATGCTAGTAAATTATATGATTAGGAATTTTTACATGAAAATTATGTGTTAAGTTTATAGATCTAAAAGTTGGCTCAAAAATCTCTACTTTGATTTTTGGTAAATTTATTATGCATGTTCATAGCTATTTTTATGCATGTATATGTTGTATGAGGTCCATATATGCTTATGTTTGTGAAAATGGTGGAAGATCGGGTCGTTACAATCCCGATCTTGCGGCCCGAAGTGGGCAGAAACGGACGGACGCGACAGTGGACGCGCGTCCACCGCGAGCCCTTTGCGAAACAGCGCTTCGGCGCCTCGGCCGAGAGGCTGGATGCCGCACGGACGCGCGTCCGCTGCGCGTCCGTGGGCGCCCAGTTTCGGCGCAGCGCGCCGAACCAGCGGACGTGGTCCGGACGCCGCGTTCGCCGTGCGTCCGCTGGTGCAGCCAGCCGCGAGTCCGCGCGACGCGGACTCGTTTTCGACTTATTTTTGACCAAACTTTTCCCCGATGTTTTTAATCCTGAGTATTGCGATGTTTTGAAGGCCTACGGGCAATCGGGTGAATTTTTGAAGACTCAAATATTATTTTTGTGCATTATATTTACTAATTTAGAGAAAAATGGTGTTTTAAGAATTATCGTGACACTCGTACTTGGATTTTCGTAATAGAAATAACATTAACTAGTATGTGTATTTTGGGGAATATATTTGAGCAAGTGTGATTGTTTTTGAGTCGTGTGAATATAATGAATGGTGAGGGGTTCTGTATGAATTGTTCATACTGCAGAGCGAAGTCTATTCGCTGAGTGAATGGTGAGATTTTGTATGATTTATTCATACTGCAGAGCGAAGTCTATTCGCTGAGTGAATGATGAGATTTTGTATGATTTATTCATACTGCAGAGCGAAGTTTATTCGCTGAGTGAATGGTGAGATTTTGTATGATTTATTCATACTGCAGAGCGAAGTCTATTCGCTGAGTGAATGGTGAGATTTTGTATGATTTATTCATAATGCAGAGCGAAGTCTATTCGCTGAGTGAAGTGTGAGATTTTGTATGATTGATTCATACTACAGAGCGAAGTCTATTCGCTGAGTGGAGTTGTGAGAATTAATTGTTGGGTGTCTCGAGCAATAGTGTGGGCATTGTGTTTCTCACTTTTGAATTAAATGAAAGTTCTCGGAATGGCAGTGTTGTGTACCGAAGTTACTTATATATTGTGGTATTGCTTGTTGTTAAAATGTTTGCAGGTAGACTGCGACAGTTGGGTAACGTTTATTTTATTTTTACTGATTATTATTATTGTTGTTTTCGAAACCTTTGTTTACTTTCGAGTGACAACGGATTTCCTTACTTAGCCGTCGTGCTAACTACACTTCATTGTGTCCTTTACCAGATGGAGTCTAGTGTGGGCTCTTGTAGCCCGGGGAACTCTAGTGGTTCCTCAGAGTTCTACTTTCCCCTCTTTGACTATGACAGCTATGCACACTTGTTGGAGGGTGATGACCCGTATGCCCCAGGTTTCGCTCCAGATCCTCCTGCTCCAGTCTATACTCCCGATTCGGTTCTTGCTCCGGACCCGGTCTATGTTCCTGCTTTGGACCCGATCCATGTTCCTGTTCCTCCTCCTCTGCAGTACAGTCCTCCCCCAGCTTACCCGACTACACCCTCTCGCATTCCGGTTCGCAGTAGTGAGCCGACTTTTTTTGATAGGGCCCAGTCTAGGTTTGGGTTCTACCCCATCGAGGTGTTGGAGGGGAGTAACCCCTTAGAGTTCGTGGTCTTTTACCCCTATCCGTAGGATCCCAGTCCTTCGGATTATTGGGAGGAGTGGTCTATGGTGAACACTCCTTGCTACTTTTTGGACCATATCACCTGGTTCGCAGGTGAGTGGCATCTAGTATGGGGTACGTACACCGGCCCGGTGTACCGCCTCTTAGAGTAGTTTGGTTGGTTGGGAAAATTCTGGGTAGGACTCTTTTGTGTATATATATCCGTTTTGTAGCCATGATGAACATTATTTGACTAGTAAGTTGTACTAAAACTCTTGTATATAGTGGTAGCTAGTGCAGCTACCCCTTTTGCTTATATATATATGAAGTCATGTTGGGTAATGGTGATGATGTGAAGTAGTTTTCCTTTCCCTTAGCCTGTGCACCTAGAGCAAACTCCGCATGGTTTCGGCCGGGTTCGGTCTAGGTGTGGCGGTAACTACTCCGGAGGTACGGTATAGCCGAGCCGGGGTGTGCCATGATCAACTCAATGGCCGAACTCATACCGAGTTCCAGAAAACATTCTGTTTTCTAACTCAAAAATTATCTCAATCTATATTTCATTAGGCTTGCAATGGCCTTAAATAGCCATTAACAAGCTGATTACAACCACATAAATGAGATAATTATTAAATATAGGATAAACTAATCCTAACCAACAAACTAAGATAAATATGAAAATTAATATAAGTCTAACAAACTAAATATAAAATTAATTTTAAGATAATTCCTAATTAATTAATAAAACTGATATTCCTAATTAAATAATAAAACTAATTCTAAAATATTTCCGTGCCCACAACATTCCCTCTCTCTTTAGAGAGATTCGTCCTCGAATTCACGTTCTAGGCACCGTTGAGGCTTCATGAGTCTTCGTGAAGAGACAATCTTGCGCTTTGATACCAAATGATGCGAATCTGGTTGGCCCGATTTGTTCTTCACACTCTAATTTAAAATGGAATTTTTTATAATGATTTATTAGGCTTGGTGTGATCAATTTGTAGGTTTAATTTAGGTCGGGTAAAGGGTTGTTTTTGGATTTTGATGTATAGTGGTTTGCCACGCTCGGCTGTAGAGCGATAAAAACCGGGATGACGCCACAAAGCTGGTAACTTCCTTGATAAGTCAGGTTTGCCATGATCAACTCAATGGCCGAACTCATACCGAGTTCCAGAAAACATTCCGTTTTCTAACTCAAAAATTATCTCAATCTATATTTCATTAGGCTTGCAATGGCCTTAAATAGCCATTAACAAGCTGATTACAACCACATAAATGAGATAATTATTAAATATAGGATAAACTAATCCTAACTAACAAACCAAGATAAATATGAAAATTAATATAAGTCTAACAAACTAAATATAAAATTAATTTTAAGATAATTCCTAATTAATTAATAAAACTGATATTCCTAATTAAATAATAAAAGTAATTCTAAAATATTTCTGTGCCCACAACACTTGGTGGTGCACCTCCTTGAAAAACTTCTTTATTCATATTGGCACCAAACTCTAGAGGGAAAGATTGGTACTTCTGAGGATGTGGTGGTTAAGGATTTTGGTAGTGTGGATTGAAATCTTGTGAAGGTTGTGGGTATGGATGTTGGTAGTTTGGAGTGTATTGAGAGTATGAGTTTTGGGGGTGGAATTGTGGTGGATGGAAAGTTTGGGATTGAGCATCATAGTAATGGGTATGAGGTGGGACTTGAGTTATGAAAAGATTTCCATATCCATCATGTTGGTTGCCCTCATAAGATTGACAACCGTAGTATCTCCTTGATCCATCATGGGAATCCCTTTCAATCAAATCAAAAGATATACCTTTCAAAAAAAAAATCAAAAGATATAGACTTGCAGGCACATTAGCAACAAATTTTTTTTTTGTTATTTTTTTTTTGTGATAAAAAATTGATCTCCTAAAATTCACTAACTCTAATGCTAGTAAGAAATTAATCACACAATCAAAACCAAATAAACCAATCCCCGGCAACGCCGCCAAAATGTGATGAGCACAAATGATGAGTGTAAAAAGGGTGTAATGTCGTTCCGCTGAGGATTGGGGTTATGGCACGAAATTGTGTGAATTACCAGGCACTAGAGTATATGAATTTATAGGATCCAAGTAACAAAGACTGAATGATGTGGAATAAAAGAAAGCACTTGATTAAGGTGAAAAGTATATGATAAAGGTATGAGCCAGATTAGGGGATTGTAACCTTGATATTCCAACCAACTCAGGATTAGGGAAAGAATAATTAACCAAGGGATATATGGGCAATGCACAGAAGAATTCTACTCAGCTACTTTCGTAATCAATAAGAGAATTAGGCTAAGATTGCCCCACTGTCGTGATGCATCAATCATAACCTTAAGCACCTAAGCATTGTAAGCCCCCAAAATTACCTCTACTTTCATAGCAGGAAAATTAGGTTGAAATTGGTAAGGCTCGAGGTCTCCATCCAACTTTCGTTGTAATGAATCCCTCTCCTAGACTAGCAATTAATTCTGGCCACAAACCAATAACTAGTGCAGAGAAATCCCCAAATCAACATAAACCCTAGGCAAAAGATTCAATCCCTTTATGCAATTAATCATAAACCGAACATCAAGATTAACAATGAACCCCTAATCCAAACCCATAAGCGAATTACTCACTCATGATGGGAGTAAACACAACAAAGCAAGAATTAAAGATAAACATTGCAAGGAATAAAAGTGAATAGAAACTTATCTAATAAATAACAAATCCAACTTCAATCTTTGATTCCAATCTTGAAATAAACTAATCTAATGTAAAACTAGTCTAAACTATGCTGGGGAAAATATAAACTAAAAACTAGGGTTCAGAACTCTGTAAGGGAACCTCAGAATATATAGGAGATAGATGGGCCTTGGGCCCATGAGGCAACTTCCAATTCTTTTCCAAGTCTTATTCTTGTTTCCTATTCTTCTTGGGTAATTTCCTTTTCTTCAAAAACTTGTCCAAAATGATCCAAAACTCTTCCTTTGCTGCTCCTTGTGAATAATTCAACTCTTGAGAAAATATAACACACAAACAATTCTCAATTTCATTAGGATAAAGAAAATAAGCACCAAAACAACTAAAATAAGGGGTGAATTATTGTACAAAATAGTAGATTCAGTAACATTGCACTTTTTAATTATTATTTTAATTTTTTTATCTAACTAATATTACTTAGATTTCATTATTTAATGTCAATAAAAGTAAATGTATTAAACAAACCTCATTTGTTCAATTTGTGTTTGGTTCAATTAAAAAAATTAAATTAATTCATTTTCAAAAAAACAAAAATTAATTCAAATTATTTATAATTTAATTTTTATAGTAAATAATCTTTGTATATATATGCATACATATATGGTCTTTCTTCTAATAAAGTAATAATTATAGCTGCATATTTTAATTGGTATATGTCCAAATTAAATTCATTTGAATATATTAATTAATTTCCTATTAATTCTTAAAATTATGAATAGCAAATTGACTATATTAGCATGTGAAGTTGCATAATTCATGATGTAATATTTAGTTTTAATTTTACTTTTTAATTTTTGTGTTTATTTTTATTGTCAAAAGTAATTCTGATCTCTAACAATTATATATCTTATTTCTCTGTATAAATCTTTGAAAAAAAAAATTAAGGTGAAATATTGTAAGGAAAAGACAGCCTGATATAGTAGTACATTAAGTAGGTTTAAAAGATATACCTGCTATTCACATAATAGACTTTAATTTCCTTAAATTTTTATTTATTATTTACTTCCGATAGTAAAATAGAAACTTAAATAAGCAAAAAAGTCAAAACGTTAAACCGTTTCAAAGTGCCACCCAATAAAAATATCACGAAAGCACGACTTCATCTCGTGATTGACTTCTTATATAGCCTTGGTCTACCTTCTTAATTATATCACGCAAGCACCACTTCATTGCACAAATGCAATTGAGAGAGTGAACTCAGAGGGGAGACAACCTTGTTGCAATTGTGAGTTCTTAATTTCATTTGAGATTGAACTTTTTCTAGTTCTTGCTCTAATTTATTCCATTGATGTTAATTGTTCTTTGTTTTGCTTGGTGTGCCATTCTACGAATACCCTTCCGGCCTTTGATTCTTTGTCTAGTTGTTTCGGATTTTTTTTTTTTGTTCAGTTTTTAAATTCTGATTTTATATAAGATTTTCTGTAAGAATTTTTTCAGCCTAATTTTCATTTTCCTCTATGCGTTGCTTTGATTGTTTTAGTTGATATAGTAATTAATTTGATTTTGATTTATCCCTTTTCCATTTTCTATAATCTTTGTTTTTCAACTTGAATTTACTTACTGATTATTTTGGTAATTTTATGTTGCAGAGGACTATTTTTGTTCCGTCCCAAAGGTATGTTGATTTTTTTCTTGTGTTTCTTTTAAAATTCTGTAAATTCCTGATCTATTAGAATTTAATATTGTGTCACACCTCTTTCTTTGTTTATCCTTGGAAATGAGAGTTTAATTTTTTTTTTATAAGAGTAAAGATCTGGTTATTTTTTCTAGTCTTACTGTCTTTATATAATTTTTTTTTTTTCATATTGAATTTGCTTGCTGATTCGTACTAGTGATTTTGTTGTAGAGGAGTGAGGACATGCATACTACTTCTTTTCGGTCTACATTGCAATAAATTTGAAGGTATGTTAAAATTTTGTGAACTTTTGCTCTATTAAAATTGCATCTTATGTTACACTTGTTTCTTTTAAAATTTTCGTGAATTTCTGCACTTTTAAAATTGGATCTTATGTTATACTTTTTTTTTTAGTACTACTGAGTCTGGATCTTATGTTATAATTGTTTCTTTTAAAATTTCGTGAATTTTTGGTCCATTAAAATTAGATCTTATATGTTACTTGTTCATCTATTCATGGAAATGAGAATTTTTATTTCTATTTATTTAGGGTAATACTGTAAGAGTAAACATGCATCTAATTTTTGTAATCTTTATGTTTATGTGTATGTTTGGTGTTGTATTGAGATGGAGTTGCAGCTAAAGATCAGAGTTGTTTCAATTCCCTGCAGGCCAGCTAGCAAATTAAAAATGGTTAACCCAAACGCAGGAGGAGATGGTGATAACGAGAAGGGCAAGGGGAAGATGGTGTTTGAATAATCATCAGACGATCGACACTTGCAATTCCATGGATAGGGATGGTATCCCATTCCTACATCCCATATATAATGAACGCTTAGCAGAATCGCTCCACAAACAACTGCTTGAGGTCAAGGCATGGAAGGAGAGATCTGTGAAGGAGGCCGAGGGGAAAGAAAAAGAAGAAAGCCAGTAGCAGAAGTGGAGGAGGAACGCATGAAGAAGATAAGAGTTGAAATCTGTGCACTCAAACTGGGGGATAATAGTTGGGAACAGGGAATGATGGAAATAGAAAGGGAATGCGTTATGTGCTTGCAATTGAGTGTGGAAAAAACAGTAGCTTTCCTCCCTTGTGCTCATATGGCTCTTTGCCAAGACTGCAATGTGGTTCATCAAAGGCTAGGAATGAACGACTGTCCTACTTGTGGAACGCCAATCAACAATCGGATCACTGTCCGTTTTCCTCCTCCCAGCTAGATCAGACTACACTCCCCCAAAGCCAATGCTGATGGTATTGGATGGATGGCATGCAAGAAATCCAAGAGTTCAATTATTTTCAATGGTTCATTACAATTTCTTTATATTTTCATGTTTTGGTATTTCCTTTATTGGATTATATTGAAGCTAGACAACTTTATTTTATCATTTTGAAACCTTATTGAAGTGTCACTTTTATTAGAGTTCTGTCTCTTTTGAAGTATTTTCCCTATTATATATATTGTTATTTATTCTATGTGATAAAATGTAGTTTTATTAAATTTCATGGTCCATTCATAAAGGTCCTGTTTAGTAAAATAGTTAGTCTATCAGCCAATTTTGGCTTATTTGACCATTATTAGCTATTTGACTTGGTTAAAAAAATTAATATGTGTTTAGTTATTGAACTTTTTGTAACTCTAAAATGGTAAAATTAAAAAAGTTACTTAAATAACTTTTTCAATTAGCTTTTTGAAAAAAAGAAATTATATCAAACAGCTATTAGCTAACAACTAATTTACCAAGCACTCTTCTAGACCACTAGCTACAGGATAGACCAATGTAACCCTTGTGGGCATATATACTTAGATGTCATAAAATTATCTTAGCTTATTCTTATATGTTGCCTCTTTGAATATAATACCTCTTATGCTAGCTTTTGTAGTGGTGTTAGGGTTTTAATTTGAATGCTTATCAATTGTGATCTAGTTGAGAGGTTGATGTGTAATGGAAAAAGACTAGCTCAAATAATGCTATCTAGTGCTTAATAAGATGATGATTGGTACTTAGTTGAGGTCAAATCTTCTCACATGTGCAACATGTTTGGTTATCAATTTTCATGGTATAAATTTTGTATTGTTAATTACCGGATATTAATAAAATATTACAAAATAGAAGTAACTATACAAACTAGTGATAATCTCATTATATTTTTCTTTAATGAAAAATGTAACACAAATATTTATGTTTGAATGCTAGAATCCTAAGAAAAATGATTGAAAAGTGCCAAACCAGTTAAGGAGTGCCGGTCTAGGTTGCATGCAAATGGAAAATGAGTGTAAGAATCTTAGAACATGTGAGAAAAGCAAATATAAAAAATATAAGTGTGTATTTACAAATAGTTTTTTTTATTTATACATAAATATTAATGATTTATCATATTATTATTTGAAAAAAAAAAGGCATTATTTTAAAAAATTTTAAAATTAGAGATTTTTTTTTGGAAACATTTTATGAAATTTCCATAAATTCTTGGAAGCAAATATTTTACCAAAAAGGCAAAAAATTTAATTTTGAGGTGAGAGCTGACCTTAGAGAACTTCCACGGAAGTGCTAACATCATCAACAACAATTCCTCTCATATATAAAGTTGGTTAAACTTCAATCTTCACCACAACAACCAGTATTTAAAATAAATTTAAAAAAAAAAAAAAAGAAGAGAACCTTCTTCAGCTGTTCCAGTCTTTTGCTTGATTAGTGTCTTTTGAGTTCTCCGTTTCATCTAAGGTTGAACTTTTGCCTTACCCCATTGATGTTTGATTGATCTTTGTTTCAACCTCTTGATGAAACATATCATAAATATCTTTCTAGACTCTTTCTTTTATTCATAGGTTGTTTTATATTTTTGTTATAGAGAACTACTTTAATTTTGTTCAGAGTTGCCCTTAAACACATAGGTATGGTGGTTGTTTATCTCTTTTTAAAAAGGTGTGAATGGCATATAATTGATTTTATGTTTCACCTCTTTCATGTCTAATATATATTGAGGTGTATATGTTTTTATTTTTTTTTTTGTTTTGAGAAATTATATGTTTGAGGTTTTTTTTTTTTGTTCATCGACTGAAATGAGGGTGTTTATTAGCTTGATTTAATCTATAACCTTTCTCTTTTTATCAATTATTTTGTTTTCCTTGGTGAGCCACTCCAAAAGTAAAATTTCAAACTTTGATTCTTTATCTGGTTGTTTCAATTTTTGTTATTAGATCAAATTATACATAAGTTTTTATTTCTTTTAAAAGCTAAGCTAGATTTTCTATGGGATTATGGATCAAACATTGTAGAATCCTATCTTTTGTTACAACTTTTTCATGTATTTTTTTTAACTTCTTATATGTATGAGATTTTGTGTTCATCATATCGCTCAAATTAAATGAGAGTACTTTTTTTTTTAAGATCGATATGATTTTGCTATAATCTTTGTGTTTATCTATTACTTTGGTTCTCACTCTTTCCGAACTTTGATTCCTTGTATGGTTGTCTTAATTTTATTTTATTTTTTTGCTTTTATTTTTTAGTTCTAATTATCTGTAATGTTTTTAAAGCTAGATTTGATGTGGGATTGCGGCATCAACTAACATTGTAAAATCTGATCTTACGTTTCATCTATTTCATTTCTAATGCATGTATATCCCATGTATATGTCTGAGATTTTTTTAGAGTAACTTTTGTGTTAGATTACTTTGTTCATCAATTGAAACAAGAGTGTTTTTTTTGTAAGTGTAAAGATCCGAATTTGCTATGATCTTTTTGTATATCTATTACTTTATTTCTCCCAGTGAGCCATATCATGAATATCTTAATGGACTTTGATTCATTTTTGTTATGTTCCATGTGTTGCTTTAATACTTTTAGTTGGATTAACAATTTTAAATTTGCTTGCTAATTTGTTCTTGGAATTTTGTTGTAGAGGACTACATCTTTTTGGTTCTGCATGCACTTGCATTGAAACACATATAAATGTATGATGGTTTTCTCTCTTTGCTCTTTTAAAAATTTTGTGAATTTATACTTTACTAGAATTGGTACTTATGTTGCACTTTTTTCTTGTCTTAGAGAGTGTATGTATGTATATATGTATGCTTGGGATTTCTTTGTTCATCACATGAGAGTTTTTTCTTCTTTTTTTTTTTGAAAGAGTAATGATGATCTTATATGATTCATTGTAATCTTTTGTTTAATTTCTTCATTTCTTGTGTATCTTATAATTTTCTTTTGCATTGACAATTGCAACTAAAAAATTCTTTTTGAGTAAAATCATTGACCTATAAAAGAAGACAATCTCAATAGTGACGGAGTAAGAGGAATTGGTGTTTTCATTATATCTCCACCAAAGATGAAGATGCTTAGGTCTCTAACCCAGAAATATGACCCATCTAATGCAAAAAAAGAAAGTGAATTAGAGCATGTATTTTATTACATTTATATTATATACTTAATACTTAATGCTCAACAAAGCCAATGGTGACAACTCGCAACTGGCTACATGGGATAACCCACAACAGGTGAGCTTGAGAAGCTTCTAATTCCTCACATAAAAGATGCTCCCCAGAGTACAATCAAGAAGCTAGGACGATTGTTGAATGCAGTTACGATGATCATGACAGAGGGGTAAAAAAGGACGTGTTAAACAGTTGCCACTTCAGTTGTTGATGATGGCGTCTGGAAAGCTAGAGATGACGTCTGTTCTAAAAGATATGCTACTCCAGCCAACATCCCTGGCCTACCTGTTATGAACTCCATGGATGTTAACAATTGTTATTCATAAATTAAATATATAGCCAGAAAACAAATAGTGTTTATGAACATAGTTAACAATTACCAAATTACAATGTAGTGTAAATATTTGTAGTTGTTGGATATTAGTTGTTGGCTTATCAGTGTAAATTTGTTATGGTCTTTAAAAGTGGGGTGTACCTTAAATTGTACCACCTCCGTCCAAAATGGTTGTCTGGTTCGTTTAACGAGGCTTGAATGAAATAATTTTTAATCCAACTTTTCATATTATTAAGTTTAGTATTAATATATAAAATTTATATATTTAGAAACTATATTAAAATTACTATTAAACACAAAAAATTAAATTTAAAAATAATAAAAAATTACTAAAGAAAATAAACAAAGAAGGAAGAGTTGGTTTGACCAATGAATAGTAAATAGGACATGTAAAATGGGACAGAGGGAGTAATAAATAAGTAGTATTTAATTCAATTCAAATTCATTGACAATAAAAATATTCACATTACTCTCAAAAAAAAAAAATATTCACATTATTACTTTTGACAATTTTATTAAGTGTGGATAGACAATAACACTCACAATTCATAATAAAACTTACTCCGTAATATAATATAATTAGTACGTCTTACATAATAACAAAATTGTTTACTTTTTTTTTTTTTAAGATAGATAAATGTTCGTCAAATTTTCAAATACATTTCATTCATTCAAAACTAATGTTTATAACTAAAACATTTAGGCAAAAACTTGTGTGAGACCGTCTCACCATGAGACGGGTCGGGTCAGGTCAGGTCAAGATGCAAATGTAACACTTATATGCACAAATGTCATACTTAAATGCTCAAATGTAATACTAGTCAGGAATAAAATTTTTGTTACTTATAAGGGTAAATGTAATACTTTTAAGGGAAAATACAATACTTTTACATTTCGATTTAAAAGTATTACATTTTTCCACAAAAGTATTATATTTGCCCTTATAAGTAAGGGGCACTTGTCAACATTACTTATTATGAAAAATGTATTACTTTTTCTCTAATAAGTGGCAAAATTTGTATTCTTGATTAGTGTTATATTTGAGCATATAAGTATGACATTTGCATGGTGCCTTGATCCGACCCGATCCGTCTCACGAATAAGGATTCGTGAGACGGTCTCACACAAGTGTGACCCAAACATTTAATTTTGTCAAAGTTTACCTCACATCCAACTCAAACTTATTATCCTCCTCAATAATATAATCACATCTTAATCTATACGTCCTAAAATATATTTATATTATTACACAATTAGTCTACATATTCAAATAACAGTTTATCTTGATAGAAATATATTAGTTATGATAAATCTATGAAGTATATTATAAACTATGGGGTTAACAAAAGAAATATTTCTAAGAAATTTTTATTGATTAATAGCCTAGACAAAGTAATATTTTTTTGAATAATTTATTGTATAAAACAATTCAATGTTAATTAATTGTCATCCTAGAAAATTCATCATTCATAAATATATTAAGAGAACATATAGCGTTCATAAACTGAATTTAAAAATTACCAATTATAACGCAAAGAAAATTAATTTTTTGCACTTGCGGGCCAGATATTAGTCCTTGACTCAATGGTAAATGTGTGGGGTTTTTTTTTTTTCGGATGATGGATCTCCACAATCACTACTCGTGGTCTCGAGGGTGAAACTAAGCTAGGTAAAATTACTCATGCAATGTATACTAGTCCGTGAACTACACAAGAAAGATAAACTACATTATAAAGACTATGTGACGGACTCAACTGAACAAAATAAAGAGTACAAAATTTGCTTTTATCTTTATAAGTGTAATATAAATGTAATAATTAATTGGCTAACTAGTAATAGCTGACTCGGTGCCAAATGTATTGTCAATTTCTCATGTTTAGATGTGTAACGTAAATGTAATTATTACATTTACATTTAATGTATATGTAATAATTAGTTTTGGATGTGACCTTATTTAATGCATTCAAAGTCCTTCAACATAAATATTTACATTATATTCTTATTACCACTTTTAATAACATGAAAAAGTAAAGTTTAATAAACAATTTGAGTTTTATTATTCATTAAATGTCAAGTATTTTAAAACAAAAAAATTGTTTGAATTTTATGGCATGTAATCTAGGGATGACATATTGTCATGTATAAGAGTATTTTGAGATTAACTGATTGTATTCACTATTTGTTTCATTCTTGTAATTTCAAGACTCACCCTAACGCCCCATTAGAGTGGGTGTATATTTTAAAAATTTACATCCGCTCAACCAAGTGTGAATACTAAACTAAATAATTAAATAATATATAATATATAAATACACAAATTAAAGTTAAAATACATTATAAAACTAAATATAATATAAATTTTATTCGTCATCTTGTAATTCACAACGCACTCAGTCCCCACCGCGAAATGAATGTATATTTTCAAATTAATTTAAAACAAAAGTTGAATCCGCTCCACTGAGTGTGAATAAAAACTTAATAATTAGAAAATATATGATTTAAATTTTTATTCGTTATTCTTGTAATTTCACTACTCACCCTAGTACCACCATTGAGAATGTGTATATTTTAAAATTTTACACGGCTTACATTTAGTGTCAGCACAAACTATTTTCATATTGATACCAAATAATATAAAACACATAATAAAATTAAATATAATATGAATTTTATTCGTCATTCTTGTAATTCTCAACGCACTCGTGCCCCACCTCAAAATGAATGTACATTTTAAAATTAATTTAAAAATAAATTTACATCTGCTCCACCGAGTGTGAATACAAACTTAATAATTAAAGAATATATAATTTAAATTTTTATTCATTATTCTTGTAATTTAGCAGCTCACCCTGGTCCCACCATTGAAACAGTGTATATTTTAAAATTTTACATGGCTTACATTTAATGTGAGCACAAACTATTTTCATCTTTTGTAATGAATTCAAATAATATAAAATATATAAAAAAAACTAAATATAATATCAATTTTATTCATCATTCCTCTAATTCACAACGCACTCGTACCCCACCTCGAAATGAATGTAAATTTTAAAATTAATTTAAAACAAAATTTCCATCCGCTCCACCGAGTGTGAAGGAATAAAAACTTAACAATTAAAGAATATATTATTTAAATTTTTATTCGTTATTCTTGTAATTTCACTACTCACCCTGGTACCACCATTGAGAATGTGTATATTTTAAAATTTTACATGGCTTACATTTAGTGTCAGCACAAACTAATATCAAAAAATATAAAATACATAATAAAGATAAATATAATATAAATTTTATTTGTCATTCCTGTAATTCTCAACGCACTCGTGCCCCACCTCGAAATGATGTACATTTTAAAATTAATTTAAAACAAAATTTGCATCCGCTTCACCTAGTGTGAATACAAACTTAATAAATAAAGAATATATAATTTAAATTTTTTTATTCATTATTCTTGTAATTTAACAACTCACCCTAGTCCCACTATTGGAGCTGTGTATATTTTAAAATTTTACATGGCTTCCATTTAGTGTGAGTACAAACTATTTTTATATTCATAAAAACTCAAATTTTATAAAATAAAAAAAAATATAATAAAACTAAATACAATATAAATTTTATTTGTCATTCTTGTAATTCACAATGCACTCGGGCCCACCTCGAAATGAAAGTACATTTTAAATTTATAAAACAAAATTTGTATCCGCTCCATCGAATGTGAATACAAACTTAATAATTAAATAATATATGATTTAAATTTGTATTTGTTATTCTTTAAATTTTACTACTCACCATATTCCAACATTGAGAATGTGTATATTTAAAATTTTAAATGACTTACATTTAGTGAGAGAACAAACTATTTTCATCTTGATAAAAAATTTACATAATATAAAATATATAAGAAAACTAAATATAACATAAAAATTTATTCGTCATTCTTGTAATTCACAGCGCACTCATGCCCAACCTCGAAATAAATGTATATTTTAAACTTTATTTAAAACAAAATTTTCATTCGCTCCATCGAGTGTAAATACAAACTTAATAATTAAAGAATATATTATTTAAATTTTTATTCTTTATTCTTATAATTTTACTACTCACCCTGGTCCCACCACTGGGGATGTGTATATTTTAAAATTTTAAATGGCTTACATTTAATGTGAGCACAAACTATTTTCATCTTTATAATATAATATTGGAAAACTAAATATAATATAAATTTTATTCATCATTCCTGTAATTCACAACAACGCACTCGTACCCCACCTCGAAATGAATGTACATTTTAAAATTAATTTAAATCAAAATTTGCATCCGCTCCACTGTGTGTGAAGGAATACAAACTTAATAATTAATGAATATATTATTTAAATTTTTATTCGTTATTCTTGCAATTTCACTACGCACCCTGGTAGTACCACCATTGAGAATGTGTATAGTTTAAAATTTTACATGACTTACATTTAGTGTGAGCACAAATTATTTTCATCTTGATAAAAAAAATTCAAATAATATAAAATACATAATAAAACTAAATATAATATAAATTTTATTCGTCATTCCTAATTCACAACGCACTCGGGCCCACCTCAAAATGTATATGAATTTTGAAATTAATTTAAAACAAAATTTGCATCCACTACGCCCGGTGTGAATACAAACTTAATAATTAAAGAATATATGGTTTAAATTTTTATTCATCATTCTCGTAATTTCACAACTCACCCTGGTCCCACCATTGAGAACGTGTATATTTAAAAATTTTACATGACTTTCATTTAATGTGAGCATAAATTATTTTCATCTTGATAAAAAGTTCAAATAATATAAAATAGATAATAAAAATTAAAGTTGAGAATCCATTATAAAAATTAATATAATATAACATTGAATAATAGTAATAGCGTAAATATTTAATTATTATGTGAAACTTTATTATTTTTTTATCATTTATTTTTCTTTGTCAAAGCTAAGTCTGTCAAAGTTATGGAGAGAATTTAGGAGGGTAATAAAGGATTTTCTTATTAATATAAATAACAACACAAACAAGTGATAATCTCAATATATGTTTATTTAATGGCAAATGTTGAAAAAATATTTATGTTTGAATTCTTGAATTATGAGAAAAGTGATTGAAAGTGTATCAAACCGATTGAGGAGCGCTAGTCTAGGTTGCATTGGAACGGAAAATAAGGGCAAAAATCTTATGATATAAAACACGTGAGAAAAGTACAAATATAAAAAGAATCACACTTATGTCAGACCATCTCACGAATCTTAATATGTATGAGACGGGTCGAATATTAAATGGTTACCACTTGTTACTTATAGTAGAAATCATAATACTTATTACAGAAAATTTAATATGAATTTGAAATAAATAAATTGTTACTAATGATAAGTATTGTAATACTTATAACTTAATTTGTGATACTTACAAAGTGCATGTAATTTTAATGTAAATATCGTAATACATAAATGTGAAATTTTACTTATGAAAAATTACAGTACTTATTGTAGAAAATGTAATACCAATTTGAAATTAAAATATATCGTCACTCATAATAGATATTGTAATACTTATATGTGAAATTGTGCTACTATTTAGGGCAAAATTGATTGTTACTAATGATAAATATTGTAATAATACTTATAACTGAAATTATAATACTTACACACCTAGTTGCCTATGACCCGATCGTCTTGTCCATGAAACGATTTTACACAAGTTTTACCATATAAGAAAAAGTGTGTGTAATAATAATAATAATAATAATAATAATAATAATAATAATAATAATAATAATAATAATAATATCTTCATCTATGGATAAATATTAATTGCATGTCATATTCTTATTTCAAAAAAGGTATTTTAAAATTTCCTAGAAATAAAGAAACTGTTTTTAAACATTTTAAACGATTTTACACAAGTTTTACCATATAAGAAAAAGTGTGTATTTATAAAATAATAATAATAATAATAATAATAATAATAATAATAATAATAATAATAATAATAATAATAATAATAATAATAATAATAATAATAATATCTTCATCTATGGATAAATATTAATTGCATGTCATATTCTTATTTCAAAAAAGGTATTTTAAAATTTCCTAGAAATAAAGAAACTGTTTTTAAACATTTTATGAAATTTCCATAAATTTGTCTAAGGATATATTTTTCCATTTTTGACGCAAGAGCTTACGAAATGGAGTTGCTACGAAAGCGCTTACGTCAAGGAATTGAATACGTAAGCGCTGGCGTCATAGGTGAATTTCTCTCCTATATAAAGCTGGCAAACTTCGATCAGTCTTCACCACAATGAGTACACAATCTCAAATTGGAGACGATATGGCAGACATTTTTCATGTTTAATGTATGTCTTCTTTTTTTTTTTTTTTTTTTTTCTTTTGAGGAATTATATGTATGAGATTCTTTGTTCATCCGCTCAATTGAGAATGTTTTTTTAAAGATCAAATTGCTTTTGCTATAATCTTTCTGCTTATCTAGTACTTGGTTTCTCTCTTTCCAAATTTTGATTCCATGTCTCGTTATTTCAAATTTGTTGCTTTTATTTTTTTAAAAAATGGTTATATGCAAAATTTTTTGATAAACTTGATTTGTTGTGGGATTGCAGATTCGACATAACATTGTAGAATATGATCTTATACTCCACCGCTTTCATGTCTAATGTATATTGACTATATAGTATATATGTTTGAGATTTTTTTTGATTAACTTTATGTTTTTGATTTATTTGTTTATAAGGATCTGATTTTGCTATAATCTTCTCGTGTATCAATTACTTTGTTTCTCTAAGTGAGCCATATCAAGAACACCTTTTTAGACTTTAATTCCTTCTGGTTGTTATACATTTTTGGCTTTTTATTTTTTATTTTAGATCTATTAAGTGTAAGATTTTTTTAGCTTCATTTTCATTGTGCATTTTATTTTCAGATTTTTTAATCTTAAATTTGCTTGCTAATTTGTTCATTAAATTTTGTTGCAGAGGACTACTTTTTGGTGCTGCACTTGCATTGACATGCTAAGGTATGATGATTCTCTCTCTTTGTTCTTTTCAAAATTTTGTGAATTATATCCTCTATTAGAATTTGTTCTTATGTTGCATTTCTTTCTCGTCTTAATCCATAGCAAGTGAATATATATATTTTTGGGATTTCTCTGTTCATCACTTCAAATGAGCGTTTTTTTTTTCTTAGAGTAAAGATCTGATATGATTTTGCTGTAATATTTTTTTCTTCAATTTTTGTGTATATATCTTACAGTTTGCTTTTGCATTGACAATTGCAGCTATAAAGAATGTTTGGTGCCAAGAATATACCAACTCTATCTTCCTGAGTGATGAAGAGTTATGAAATCTTAGACGAAAAACTCCATAATGCATTGAATGAGTTTAGGTCTTTAAACCAAAAATATGACCCCTCCTTTAATGCGAACAAGAAAATTAATTCAAAAATGTGTTGTATCCCAACTAAAAATATATTTAAATTTTATATTATATGCTCAATGTTCAACAAAGCCATCTGTGAAATCCCACAACTAGCTGTGTGGGATGATCCCATGGCAGTTGAGCTGGAGAAACTCTTAATTCCTCTTATAAAACAAGCTTCCAGGACTGCAATCAAGAAGATTACTGAATGTGGTTGCAGTGAGGAAGAAGCAGAATGGGCTGTGTTAACCAGTGGGATTTATCAGGGATACGTAACATCATTAATGGTGCTTTTGCTCTGTTGGACACCTCTATCCGGTCATTGTTTGATGATCTGGAAAGCCTAGCGGGCTATATTCTGCTAGAGATGGGAGTGAAGCCATTTCTGAGTAGTGTTGGTGAAGATTCAATGTGGCTGCTGTTAATATGTGATCTGAACATATATCAAGCTGTAGCAGATACTCAGATCCTGATCAATCAAGAAATATCCAGTTAAAAGCCTCTTAGAGGTAGCCATTCAAACCCTCACAAATCATGTATGTATGTATGTACTCCAAATTCATCGTCTCTTACTCATCATAATATTTTGCAGGTACATACAAGCTGTGGCAGCTGCTTGCTCTGATCTTCCACTGTTCCAGGAAATAATGCTACCTGTTGGGAACTCCGTGGTGTCAAGAACAGGAATGGTGAAGCTGTATCTATACACTGCCTGTTGTGAACTACAAGGCTCAATCAGACTGAAATGTTAATCAACCTCGTAGAAAATCTATCATCTATAAGACTATAAATATATGACTAGAAAAAAAAAATAGTGTTTATGACCGTTGACAATTACTCCAATTACAATGTAAAGTTAAATGTTACGTTTGCAATTGTTAGATATTAGTTTTTGGCTCTGTCTAAATTTATTATATTGTCCTCTTTGGAAGAGTACTTTAAATTGTAGTAAATAAGACTTATTTATTAATGCAATTCAAATCCTTTGAAAATATACAAGTTTGATTTAGTGAATATCTATGGTTTCGATTATACCATTAATGTGTATATAATCAGGATTTAGATGAATATATATGGGTAGTTGTCTCACCGGATGAAATATTTTGTCAAAATTGACACATCAAGTAATTATTTAACCTTTATAATATAATAAATTATTATAAACTGCCCAAATTTTAGTAATTTTTTATTGAGATATTTTGCTAAAACTGGCCCACCAAGTAATTATTTAACATTTATAATATAATAAATGCAGTTGAAATTGTGGTAATTATATCACTGATATATTTTGACGAAACTGGTCCACCAATTAATTATTTAACTTTTATAATATAATAAGTTACGTTAAGTTGAAGCCAAATTAAATCTTCTTTCTTGTGAAATGGTTATCAATTTCTATGGTATAAATTTTGATTTGTTAATTACGAGATACTAATAAACCATTACAAAACATAAATAACAATACAAACAAGTGAAAATATCATTATATGTTTCTTTAATGACAAGGTTACACAAATATTTATGTTTAATTTGAATGCTAGATTCGTTATAGAACGTGCCAGACCGATTGAGGAGTTCCGATCTAAGTTGCATGAAAATGGAAAATGAGGGTAAGAATCCTAGTTAGAACACAAGAGAAAAGTAGTACAAATATAATATATATATATATATATATATATATATATATATATATATATATATATATATATATATATATATAAAAGTGTTTACAAATATTTTTCTTTATTTATGCATAAATATTAATTATTTATCAGATTCTTATTTGAAAAAGATACTCTAAAATTTACTAGAATTAGAGAAATTTTTTTAAAACATTTTATGAAATTTTCATAAATTTGTGGAAGAAAATATTTTTTTCAAAAGGCAAAAAATCTAATTTTTGACATAAGAGCTAACATAGGAATTGTCATGGAGTATTAACGTCATTCAACATCTATATCTTTCCTATATAATGTTGGCTAAACTTCAATCTTCACCACAATTACGAATACACAATCTCAAAAATGGAGACAATCTTGTTCTAGTTCTTTGCTTGATTAGTGTCTTGTGAGTTCTCCTTCTCATCTAAGATTGAACATTTGCTTGTTCTTCATTTACCCATTGATGTTTCAACCTCTCGCTGAGACATCCCAGATACATCTTTCTGGACTCTAATTTATTCTCGGATTTTTTTCTTTTTGTTGCAGAGAACTACGTGGTACTTCTTTTCGCATATGTCCTTAAACACATAGGTATGATGGTTGTTTCTCTTCTTCTATTTTTTTAAAAATGTGAATGACATAATACTGATGTTAGGTTTCACCTCTTTCATGTCTAATGTATATTGAGTGTATATGCATGTCTTAAATTTTTTTGTTTTATGAAGAATTATCTGTCTAAGATTTTTTTGTTCATGGACTGCAATGAGAGTGTTTTTTAGATTCTATAATCTTTTTTATCAATTATTTTGTTCCCCTTGGTGAGCCACTCCATATATATATACATTTCCAAACTTTGATTGTTTCAATGTTTTTTTTTTATTTTATTCTTTTAGATCTAATTATACATAAGATTTTTTTAAAGTGAGATTTTCTATGGGATTGCTAATACACCATTGTAAAATCATATCTTATGTTTAACCTCTTTCATGCAATGTATATCTCTTAGATTTTTTTTTATAGGAGTTATATGAATTTTTTTTCATCGATTCAAATGAGAGTAGTTTTTTTTTAAGATCGCTCTGATTTGGCTATAACCTTTATGTTTTCTCACTACTCTTTCTAGACTTTCATTCCTTGTCGGGCTATTTTAAATTTTTTACTTTTATTTTTCTAGATCTAATTATATGTAAGATTGTTTAAAGCTAGATTTGTTGTTGGATTGCATATCAACATAACTTGTAGAATATAATCTTATAAAATATAGACTAAAGTGTCATCCCACACCATGAACCATAAGCCATTTTTCATGCCCCACCTTCTTTCATAAGTGATTATTCGATCCCCAAATCACTAATTTTTTGTCGTTTAGAACTTTTTGCAGGTTATCAGGTTATGTGATGACGTGGCACCGGTAATGTGCTGATGTGGCATTTTTTTAAAAGTCAATTTGAGTGCTGACTGTCCTCTCTCTCGGCAACTCTTCCATTTTTGCTGCTACCACCGCGAACCTCCACTCCGGTCACCACCGTGTCATTTTTCGACAAAGCTATTGTCCGAGTAGAGCACACACAGTGCGATGTAACGCAAAGAACCCGAAACATCAAGAATAATGTTATCCATGTCAGAGTAAAAATGCGTGAGCATCTCAATAAGTTGCATCTCTGGAAATTTTTTTTATCTTAGAGAATATCACAGTTTCATGTCTCTGGCCAAGCAGACGCAGAACTGGACAGAACTTCGCGAAACTGATACACAACGCATCTTCAGCTCAACTTGTTCGCTTCATTCCAGGGGAAGAAGGCACGATTGGCCACGAAGAAGCTTCAACTTCTACTTGAACGTCGTTTCAATCAATTAAGAGCTTGGTTGTCCAGTGTTTTCCTTGATGATGTCTTCCAGTTCCTCAATAATTGCATCATAGCAGAAAAGATATTGTTCCAATGTTTGAACCATCCCAATTCGCTGTGACCTAAATATGGTGATATTGGTGTTAACAAGATCTAAAGCGGACATATCTATCTCCAAGTAGGATCCTTTGGATGGTGTTGTGAATTGTGCAATAGGTTCCAGTTCTACCAATACCCGCACTGCAGTGCACCACAATTGGCCCAAGACTAGGTGGCAGGGTATGTAACCGCTTCACAATTTCACGAGCAGCAAGAGTGTCCTTCGGAACTCCATGATCAGGCCATTCAGCATATTGAACGTGTAAGACAGACAAAGGTGGTTGTTCGGACTCTTTGTAGCTAACCTCCAAGCAACGCAATATTAAGGAAGTATCTGTTGTTTTTATCCATTTTGTGGTGATGCATATATTCCCAAATTCTCTATTGGAATAGCAAAGAATAGTTAGGGGCAATCTTGTAAATAGACTAGCTTTGTATTCTGTTGTAACCGTCACCTTCTCCCTATTATATACTTTGTATACACGTGTTAATGTGTAATGAAGATAACCGCCATTTCCACCAATCACTTTCCTCTCCTCGCTCCTTTTCCCTCTCCGCATCATGGTATCAGAGCATCGACCGGGAAGCTACGCAGCTGCTGTCGTCGGCAATGCAGAGTCTAGCCGGAGAGCCTCTTCAGTCGAACGTTCCCCTGCTCAAGAAACACCGATCGAGCGTTCTCCGGCACACTTCCGAAATCCGCAGCGGAATTTGGAATCTCCGCAGAGGAGAAACAACGGCGATGATATTGAGAATCCGTTGTTCTTGAACAGCAATGATAATGCGAATAACATCCTTGTCTCACCTCCGCTCACAGGCAGCTCAAATTATGCTAGTTGGAGCATCTCCATGCAAGTCGCATTGGAGGTGAAGAACAAGTGGACGGTCGTCGACGGAAGCATGGTCGCACCGGATAGCTCGAGCAGACAATTCGCCGCATGGAAGCGGTGCAATCTTATGATTTGTGCTTGGATCGTGAGGTCCGTGCACCCATCTATTGCGCAAAGCGTCATGTATATACGCAATGCCAGAGATATGTGGAATGATTTGAAGAAAAGATTTTCTCAGCAAGATGCTCACCGGATTTCGGCTTTGCAAACCGAAATTTCTGCCTTAAAGCAAGGTAATCTCTCGGTGAATGACTATTTTACTAAATGCAAAATTCTTTGGGAACAAATGAATGATCTCAGACCTCTGCCGGTCTGCAAGTGTGATGGATGTTCATGCGATCTTACTGATGAGATAAGAAACGAACGGGAAGTTGATCGGGTGATTAGATTTCTTCAAGGATTGAACGAGGACTACAATTCGCTGAAAAATGCAGTCCTTGTTCTTGAACCTTTGCCAGATATGCATAAAGTGTTTGTGATGGCAGAGAAACATGAAAGGCAATTGAATCTTGAAAATCTGAGTTTGAACAGTCTAGACCTTGGCCATGCTAACGCCGTTCAAACAGCACAATCAGACACGGAGGAATTTGTGGCAGCCTTCACTCAATCTAATAACAGAAGGAACAATTACACTGGGAATGGAAACAAAAGTGCAAAGTGCACCTATTGTGGCATGACAGGGCACACAGTTGAGAAGTGCTACAAGAAACATGGTTTTCCTCCCGGTTGGGTACCTGGCTACAAATCAAAAGGGAAACAAACCTTGGCAGCCTCCTCCTCTGGTAGTAATGACACTAATGAGCAGCTCCAAAAGCTCATAACACTACTGCAAGCTCAGATGGGAAAACCTCAGTTCCCAACCACCACTGCTGCTGTTACCCTCATGCCAAACTTTGACAAAGATTCATCCATAACTGAAGGCAAGTACTCTACTATTAGTTCTATCTCTTTGCATTCATGCATCTGGATCTTAGATTCTGGGGCTACAGATCATATAGCATGCTCATTAGATGCTTTTGAAAGTTATGAACCTGTCATGAATACAGTTGTGAATCTGCCAGATGGGAAACAAGCAGTAGTCAAGCATATTGGTGATATAAAATTGAATAACAGTTTATCCTTGAAGAATGTATTGCACATACCATCTTTCCAGTTCAATATCATTTCAGTCAGTAAATTGCTTCAAAATTCCACCTCATATGTGCTAACATTTACATCTGATCAGTGCATTCTTCGGGAGAATCATGGGAAGACGACTGGTTTTGCTAAAGAAAAGGGGGGCTTATACTTGCTGATTGAAACACCAGAGGTTCATGTTGATAGCAATAAACAGTTTGTCATGTCTTGTAATGCTGAAACTTGGCACCAACGGTTGGGGCATTACCCCATGAATAAAATGCATCTTGTGACTGATGTTCATGTAAATTCTAAGCCCAATTCTAAGCCCACAGCTTGTGATGTATGTCATTTTGCGAAACATAAAAGATCTCCTTTCAATTTGAGTACTACTGTGACTAATACTTGTTTTGAGATAGTCCATGTTGATGTCTGGGGTCCTTTCTTGGTTCAATCTATGGGGGGAGAAAGGTATTTCTTAACAATAGTTGATGATTACTCACGCTTTACATGGGTTCATTTGATGAAAAACAAATCTGAGGTGCAGGGATTAATGAAAATGTTCCAGAGATTGGTTCAGAATCAGTTTGGTCTATCTATCAAGACTATTCGAAGTGATAATGGACTAGAGTTCAATATGAGGGAATTTTTTATTGACAATGGGATAATCCACCAGAAAACTTGTGTCAATACCCCCCAACAAAATGCCGTTGCAGAACGTAAGCATCAACATATTCTAAACGTAGCCCGAGCCCTACGTTTTCAAGCCAACCTACCCTTAGAGTTCTGGGGACATTGCATTTTACATGCAGCCTTCATCATTAATCGCCTTCCGTCTCCAGTAACACATTGGCTAACTCCTTATAGGAGATTATATGGAAAAGAAGCAGATTTGAGCAATCTAAGGGTGTTTGGTTGTTTGAGCTTTGCTTCCACTTTGTCGCAATCCAGACACAAAATGGCCTCAAGAAGCAGAAAATGCATCCTCATTGGTATTCCTGCAAATGTAAAAGGATATCTCTTATATGATATGAATGATGCTTCGACATTTATCTCACGTGATGTGGTTTTTTATGAAGGTCAATTTCCTTTTACTGAACAGACACAGAACACAGCTGAGCCTCCTCCGAATCCACATGCCCCGTGCTTACCTCTCATCCCTATAACTGGACATGAAAATGTTGATTTCCAGGATCTTTCTGCTACTCCTCCTCAGCCGAGAGGTAATCTAGTGGACAATAGTGATCACTCATATAATGGCAGCCAACAGCAAGTACCCATTCATAATGACAGCATAAATAGTGATAATACTGCCAACAGCAGTACCAGTCCGGAACCGCTGGATAATCTCATTCCTCAGTCAATTGTTGACAGCCCTCAAGCTACTGAGCACTCAGAAGTGTCTGCTCCTGCCCCTGTTAATATCACTGATGCTCAACCTCGAAGGTCCACTAGACAAAGGCAGGTATCAACTCGGCTCCAAGATTTCTATTGTGATTCTGTTATTCAGAATAGAACCACTCCCCATATTCTTTCCAAGTTCATATCCTATGATTCTCTGGAAATTCCACACAAAGTGTTCTCAATAGCTGTGACAAAAATTAGTGAGCCAAAGACATACACTCAGGCTGTCAAGCATGACTGTTGGCAGAAGGCCATGATGGCAGAACTTGAAGCTCTGCAGAATAATAAGACTTGGGAACTAACCGATCTCCCTCCCGGAAAAACCCCCATTGGATGCAAGTGGGTTTACAAAACTAAGTTGAAAGCCGATGGCACAGTTGAGAGGCATAAGGCACGTCTCGTGGCAAAGGGATATACACAGCAGCTTGGTGTAGATTATCTTGAGACGTTCTCCCAGTAGCAAGGATCACCACTATACGCACCTTCTTGGCAGTGGCCACTTCGAAGGCGTGGCACATACATCAAATGGATATTAATAACGCCTTCCTCCATGGCGATCTCGATGAGGAAGTCTATATGGTTTTGCCACCGGGATTTCAAAGTGAAAAACCCAACCAAGTATGCCGATTGATGAGATCGTTATATGGCCTCAAGCAAGCGAGCAGGCAGTGGAACGCAAAACTCAGCACTGCCTTATCTCAAAATGGTTTCAAGCAATCCACTGCAGACCCATCTCTATTCACAAAGGGTAGGGGTGACAACTTTATTGCCTTGCTTGTGTATGTCGACGATATTCTGGTGACAAGCGCCAACCTAAGTCTGGTTAACGACTTGAAACAATTTCTGGACAGCACATTCAAGATCAAAGATCTGGGTACCATTGGTTATTTTCTGGGCATTGAAGCTCATTCAACAGAAAGTGGGATCAATTTATGCCAACGAAAGTATGCGTTGGAAATTCTGGATGAAGCAGGTTTCTTGGGCTGCAAACCTGCTAACACACCCATGGCTCACAATCAAAAATTCTCCCCTAACGGAACTCCTCTTGCAGATGCCAGTTGCTATAGGAGATTGATAGGCAAAATGCTATATCTCACGGCCACGAGGCCGGACATCTCATATGCCATCCAACAGTTAAGTCAATTTGTGGATGCCCCAACGGATGAACATCTGACAGCAGCACACAGGGTATTAAGATATATCAAACGCTCACCTGGCCAAGGCATTTTCTACCCTGCCAACACAGACTTGCAATTAAAAGTCTTCTCAGATTCGGATTGGGCTGCCTGTAGTGAAACAAGACGTTCTATAACAGGCTACTGTGTGTTTCTAGGCTCAGCTTTAATATCATGGAGATCCAAAAAGCAAGCAACGGTATCACGGTCATCTTCCGAAGCCGAATACCGAGCGTTAGCTGCCACAGTTTGCGAAATTCAATGGATTAGTTATCTACTCCAGGACCTACAAGTGGATACGAACAAAGCAGCACCGCTGTTTTGCGATAGCAAATCCGCAGTGGCTATAGCTGAGAATCACGTGTTTCACGAGCGTACCAAGCACATAGATATTGATTGTCACGTTGTCAAGGAAAAGCTGAACAAAGGCTTAATCAAGCTACTGCCAGTTTCTTCCGCCAACCAAGTGGCAGACGGTTTCACGAAGCCTCTTCCCGTATCATTGTTCAAGCATTTCCGTTCTAAGCTTGGCATACAAGACTTGCATGCTCCAGCTTACGGGGGGGTATTGGAATAGCAAAGAATAGTTAGGGGCAATCTTGTAAATAGACTAGCTTTGTATTCTGTTGTAACCGTCACCTTCTCCCTATTATATACTTTGTATACACGTGTTAATGTGTAATGAAGATAACCGCCATTTCCACCAATCACTTTCCTCTCCTCGCTCCTTTTCCCTCTCCGCATCATTCTTTAACGCCATCCTCCGCCTGAAAATAGTCTCCACACTTCACCGTCTTGTAATTGTCATTACAATTGCAGGACAACGATTCTGGATTACCATTTCCCAGAAGTCCTCGAAGGTGTTTGGCAGCGGACCTTGTGTCGCAATAAAGCGAGATACATGTTCAGAAATTGTGATCCCCTAGCTGATTGTCTGTAGTCTTTACATGGGTTCAAAACAATCCTGTTACTGTCAAATGGCAATACATCAGTATAACGGTTTTTGCTGATGTTTATGCTATCCAGAGCTACTAAGCATCTACTCCTCATATCTGAAGCCCTCATCCTACTTGCCTGTAAGGTACGGAACTCCTGGCGGATTTTTTCGGGAGCTTGAAACTTCGAGTACCTTGAGTGCTTCGGAGCAGTAGTGAAGCTGATCGGACGACAGAGCGAGCCTCGGCGGCTGGCCGGCTGCGAATCATAAGAGAAATCGAAAGGCTTGGCAGGCGGCAGAGTAGCCTCAGCGGACGACGCAGCGGTTCCGGTGACGGAGGAAAGAGGCTTTCCGGCCGCGGCCATCGCCTATCTCCGGCTGCAAGTCCGAGTTGAAATGGCGCTACCCGTGTTGTTGGGTCTGGAACTGGAAAAGTAGTTCGAGCGTAGTTGAGTTTACGCTCAGTAGAGATGCCCATTTGATTTTCATGATTGGGTATCTAAAGCAGAGCTCCTTGAATAGTGTCTAACAATTTTACCCTCGCCGGAGCCGGAATATTTTTGCATTCAAATCGCTAGCCCAAGAAAAATATGAAAAAAAATAGAAGAAAAATAATAAAAAATTCCATGTCACCATATATTACCGGTAACCCATAAGAAACCTGCAAGAAATTCTAGAAAAAAAAAAAATTAGTGGTTTGTGGATCTAATAATCACTTATGAAAGGACAGGGTGCGGCATGAAAAATGGCTTATGGTTCATGGTGCGGGATGGCACTTTAGCCTAAAATATATTTATATTATTACATACAATCAATTTACATATTCAAATAAATAACAGTTTATCTTGATATAAATATATTAGTTATGGTAACTTTATGCAGTATAAAATTTTGCAATTGTGGGATATTAGTCATTGACTAAGTGCTAAATGTGTGTGTGTTTTATTGAGTGACGATTGAAACCTGCAATTCTGATGTTATGCACATGGTAAACTCTATTCATATATACTAGTCTATAAATCAAACCAAAAAATTTGTAGTAGGAAGATGGTGTGTGACAATTTCAACTAAGAAAATCTGTAGTCCATAAATATATGACTACAAAAAAAAAGAAAAAGAAAAAGAAAAAAGAGTGTACTCATGAACATAGTTAACAATTACTCCAATTGTAAGTGGAGTAAATGTTTGTAGTTGTTTGTTCGGTCTAAATTTGTTGTCGTCTTTGGAAATGTACCTTAAAATGTAGTAAATAAGTCTTATTTAATATAATTAAACTATATAAAAATAATAAAGAAATTAAATTTCAAAAGCCATAATAAAATTAAATATAATTTAAATTTTATTTTTCATTCTTGTAATTCACAACACACTCTAGCTAGCCCATCTCTGGATGAGTGTACATTTTAAAATTAAAAACTATTTTTCAGATCTGCACTTGCATTGAAATATAAAGGTATGATGATTTTCTCCTTGTGTTTCTTATAAAAATTTTGGACTTTTTTCTATTCGAATTATATTGGATCTTAGGTTGCACCTCTTTCATGTCTTAATGTATAGTGAGTGTATGTGTTTGGGATTTCTTTGATCATTGACTAAAATGATAGTGTTTTTTTTATTTCTAAAAGAATATATTCAATTTTGTTATAATCTTTATGTGCGTGTTTGATTCATGGAGTTTGAACTCTATTATAGGATTAGATCAAGTCCAATTATCTTGTTTGTTTTACTACTTCTTGTGCTTCATATTGGTATTTAAATCATGAATTAATGAAAATAATCATTTTCATATGAAATTTCACTTTTGTTTCTTGAAAAGGAAAATTGCATATTTGGTCCCTCAATTATCACTTGTTATACAGTTTAATCTCTCAAAAATATACAGTTACTCAGTTGTTCTAAATGTTGCCAATTTGAATCCCGATTACATTGTCTTTAAACTTCTATTTTTCTTTAGGTAGTTATGCTTGGACTTTTTTGGAACTTTACACACAACTCTCAATTTTTTTTCATAACTCAATACATGTTCCTTGTTAGTATATATCAATTTTAAGTATGGAATTAATAAAATTGACAGTAATTGACTAAGTTGTACTACGTATAATAGACCGTAATTGATAAACTAAAAACGTGATGTTCCCTTTGAAATAGAAAATGGAGAAGAAAATAATTTTCTTTCGTTTTTTCAAGTCTCACTCAAGCTTATTTATTTAAATTCTTATTTTTTGGGAGTCAATTTTTACTAAAATACATTCCAATTATTACTAAGTATTTAATTTCATTTCCCATTATGTTATTCCAATTTGTCAACACATGCAGATCAACACCCTGAACCTAACTCAAATATTAGTTAAAGTTGGTTAGCTTTAGTTAGTTAGCATTCTGTTAGCTTTAGCATTCTGTTAAGCTTTCTGTTTCTGTAAACCAACTCACAGCAGCTAGTATATAAGGCTGCAACTCTTCTTCTGTAAGATCATTCAATTTGATTCTTCAATCCAATACACTTTTTCAATCTTCTTCTCTAAACTCCAACATGGTATCAGAGCCATGAGATCATGGCCTGGCGAACACCACTGGTGAATTCAACTCGTCCTCAAATGGCAGCAACCAATCCAACAGTAGCTCAAGCAGAAAATGGAGGTTTCGCACCAGCTCCAGTGTTTACAGCATATGATCCAAAGGATCGGACTGATCCTCTTTACCTGCATCCCAACGAGAGCCCTTCGTTGCAACTCGTAACAGCTCCTTTGATAGGCAGATCCAACTATCATCCATGGGCGAGAGCCATGGAGATGGCACTAAAGTCGAAGAACAAGATGGTTCTAGTTGATGGTTCCTTGGCGATTCCTGGCGTAACGGATCCCAGATACTTCTACTGGGATCAATGCAATACCATGGTCCTCTCATGGATCCTTAGGGCCGTCTCTCCCACCATTGGACAAGGTGTGCTCTGGATTAACACTGCTGAGGGCGTATGGAAGGACTTGAAGAAACGATTCAGTCAGCAAGATGAGTTCCGCATTGCAGATATCCGATCTGAAATTTACAGAACGAGACAAGGTACATCCTCCGTGAATGACTATTTCACTCAGATTAAATTGCTATGGGACGAATTGTTTGTGTTGAGACCCATACCTGCCTGTGTATGTTCACCTAGATGTGAATGTGGCAGCAAAATCTCTGAGAAGGTTAGGGCACAAGTAGAAAGTGACATGTTATCATCCTTTCTTACTGGTTTAAATGACAATCTCAACAATGCTAAGAGACAGATCATGTTAATGAAACCCTTACCTGACATTGGAGAGGCTTTTGCTATGATTTCTCAACAAGAAAGGGAAATCAGTGGAGAATCTAGCAGTCTGGATGAGAACTTGACAGGGGCAGGAGTATTTTTCACAAAACAAGAGAACAAGAGATTCTTCCCCAATCAGAAACAAAAACCAGTGTGCAGCTACTGTGGATACACTGGTCACACTATAGAAAAATGCTATAAAAAGCATGGATACCCCCCAGGTTGGAAGCCAAGATCAAAAGGGATGGGAGGTGTCAATCAGGTTCAATCTACCCTGCAAGAACATCCCAGTTCAGAAGCTGATCCTTCCCCTTTTAGCCAAGAAGATTACAAGAGATTCTTGGATTTCATGCAGCACAATACACCCATCAGTTCTCCTCTTCAGGCTGGGCCCCAAGTCAATGCCATAGCTGCAAATTTTATTCCAGATGCCAAGCTGGAAGGTAAGATTGCTGCTCCTAATAATTCTATGACAGAACCAGAACCTGTATGGATCTTGGACAGTGGTGCTACACATCATATTGTGTGTAGTGTGACCTTCTTAAACAATCCCAGGAAGGTCCAAGGGATATTTGTTGATCTGCCTAATGGAAATCAAGCTCAAGTATCCCACATTGGGACAGTTCAGCTGACAACAGACTTGATATTATTCAGGGTTCTCTGTGTACCTGTTTTTCAATACAATCTAATATCCTTGGGTGAGCTTACAAGAAGATCTAAATGCAGCATCCTATTCCATTCTAATCAGTGTATTATACAGGATCAACTCCATGGGAAGATGATTGGTGTGGCTGAAGTGAAGAAAGGATTATATCAGCTTGCTCTACCTGCTTATATCTCTTGTAAATCTACTGTCAATAGTTGTAAATTTTGGCATGCTAGGTTGGGACATGCCTCTGAAGGCAAAATTAGAATTCTACATTCTGTTGATAGTGAAATTTGTAATGACAAACCAAATATATGTGATTGTTGTCATTTCTCCAAACAAAGAAGGTTACCTTTTAAGCCTAGTTCTACTATTTCAGCTAACTGCTTTGATCTTGTGCATGCTGACATTTGGGGGCCATATCAAATTCCCACTATCTATGGTCATAAGTATTTTCTTACCTTGGTGGATGACCACAGCAGGGCTACTTGGGTATACCTAATGAGGTGCAAAAGTGAGGTTAAACAGTTGATACAAGCCTTTTGTGAAATAGTTAACACTCAGTTTGGCAAAAGAGTCAAGTGTGTGAGGTCTGATAATGGGAAGGAATTTCTCTTGAAAGAGTTCTATCAATCTAAGGGTATTCTCCATCAAACATCTTGTGTTTACACTCCACAACAGAATAGTATTGTGGAAAGAAAACATGGCCATATCTTAGCCATTGCAAGGGCCCTTAGAATTCAAGCTAATTTGCCTGAGACTTTTTGGGGTGACTGTATCCTTCATGCAGTCTATATAATCAATAGACTTCCCTCAGCTGCCCTAGACAACAACATACCTTACCAGATCCTTTTTGGCAAGGTTCCACAATATCAACATCTTAGGGTGTTTGGCTGCCTAGCCTTTGCCATGATTCCCAGCTGTCAAAGAAGCAAGCTCTCTCCAAGAGCCAGAAAATGCTTGTTCTTAGGATTTGCCAATGGAGTGAAGGGCTATAAACTGTATGATCTGCAAACAAAAGAGATATTCCTATCCAGGGATGTCAGTTTTTATGAAAGTTATTTTCCATTCAAAGATAATCATGATGAGTTGAATGATGAAACCAGTTTGAAAACTGATGTTGTTTTACCTTCTGGAGGGGTTATTTACTCAGATAATGAGGAGCAAGACATCATCAACCCAGAAAGCCATCAGCAAAATCAGGAAGCCACTAATGTTCAAGCTGAATCAGTGCCATCAGCTTATGAAGGGGACCCCATTGCAGAATCAACAGTTGAACACCAGCCAAGGAGGTCCACCAGAATCAGGACCATTCCTACTTATCTCAGTGACTATGCCTGTCAGAATACTACTGTCAGGAGAACATCTCCACACATTATCTCTAATGTTCTATCTTACAACAGTCTATCTCAGAAATATAGAGCTTTTGCAGTTAATGCTCTAGTGGCCAAAGAACCTAAGACCTATAATGAAGCCATCAAGGAGGAGTGTTGGAGAAAGGCTATGGAAAATGAAATCAGTGCTCTGCAAGCTAACAACACATGGGTGCTGACAGACCTCCCTCCTAATAAGGAGCCTATAGGCTGCAAGTGGGTGTACAAAACCAAACTCAAGGCTGATGGCACCATAGAAAGGCACAAGGCTAGGCTGGTTGCAAAAGGGTACACACAAACCCCTGGTATAGACTACTTGGACACTTTCAGCCCTGTTGCAAAGATAACTACCATCAGAATGCTATTGGCAGTAGCTGCAATCAAAGGTTGGTCTCTACACCAACTAGATGTCAATAATGCCTTCCTCCATGGTGACCTAGTTGAAGAGGTTTATATGAAACTACCTCCTGGTTTCACTCCTCAAAAGCCTGGTCAAGTGTGCAGATTGGTTAAGAGCCTTTATGGTCTGAAACAGGCAAGCAGACAGTGGAATGTGAAATTGTCCCAAGAGCTGCTGCATATGGGGTTCAGGCAAGCTTCATCTGACTCTTCACTATTTCTAAAAGGAAGGGATGACAGTTTTGTAGCCTTGCTTGTCTATGTTGATGATGTTGTGATAGCAAGCCCTGATTCTGAACAAGTTCAGCACATCAAAAGGCACCTAGATAATGTCTTTCATATTAAAGACTTAGGGCCTTTAAGGTTTTTCCTTGGTTTGGAGATTGCAAGGAACAGTTCAGGCATTTCCTTGACACAAAGAAAATATGCACTAGAGCTTCTTGAAGAAACTGATTTTATACACTGTAAACCAGTCAGGACTCCCATGGTTACTTCAAACAAGTTCAGCAGAGAAACTGGTAATAAGCTTGAAGATGTTTCTCAGTATAGAAGGCTAGTAGGAAAGCTTCTATACCTAACTATTACAAGGCCTGATATCAGTTATGCCACCCAACAATTGTCTCAGTTCTTAGACTGTCCCACTGATATACATATGCAAGCAGCTCATAGAGTTCTAAGGTATATCAAGGCAGCTCCAGGTCAAGGAATCTTCTTCTCAGCTAGCTCCTCTTTCCAGTTGAAAGGATTCACTGATTCAGATTGGGCTGCCTGCCCAGATACAAGGAGATCTGTCACTGGTTTTTGCATATTTCTTGGCACTTCATTGGTCACTTGGAAATCCAAAAAGCAGGTTACTATCTCCAGGAGTTCCTCTGAAGCAGAATATAGAGCTTTAGCCTCTACTGCCTGTGAGATTCAATGGCTGCTATACATCCTGCAAGATTTAGGGATATCAGAAACTTCTCCAGCCCTACTCTATTGTGACAACAAGTCTGCTATTGCCATTGCTGAAAATCCTGTTTTCCACGAAAGGACTAAGCACATTGAGATAGACTGTCACTTAGTAAGGGAAAAACTACAGAAAGGTGTCCTAAAGCTGCTACATGTATCCACCTCCAATCAACTTGCAGATGTTTTTACCAAACCTCATGCAGAGATCAGCTTCCATGCGTTTGTTTCCAAGCTGAAATTACATAATATGTATCTTCCAGCTTGCGGGGGGGTGTCAACACATGCAGATCAACACCCTGAACCTAACTCAAATATTAGTTAAAGTTGGTTAGCTTTAGTTAGTTAGCATTCTGTTAGCTTTAGCATTCTGTTAAGCTTTCTGTTTCTGTAAACCAACTCACAGCAGCTAGTATATAAGGCTGCAACTCTTCTTCTGTAAGATCATTCAATTTGATTCTTCAATCCAATACACTTTTTCAATCTTCTTCTCTAAACTCCAACACAATTCTTGTGTGTCTCACAATTTGCTTTTGCATTGACAATTGTTTCTAAGAAAAATGGCTGAGCAAAGGAATGATCGTAAAGTAGAATTTCCATCAGAGGACAGTGCCAAGGATATACCAGCTTCATCTTCTGCAGAGTTGAACGAGCTTCAGTCTCTGAACCAGAGATCTGAGGACTATAATGTGGAAGAAAGGAGAGGAGAAAGCTCACAACAACTGGCTGAATGGGATGATCCCATGGCAGTTGAGATGGAGCAACTCTTAATTCCTCTTATAAAAGAGGCTTCCAGGACTGCAATCAAGAAAATTACTGAATGCGGTTGCAGTGAGGAAGAAGCAGAATGGGCTGTGTTGACTAGTGGGGTTTATCAGGGATACATGGACCTCACTAACAACATTGTAAATGGTGCTTTTGCCCTTTTGGAATACACCAACGGTTTTGACACCTCGATCCAGCCATTGTTTGATGATTTGGAAAGCCTGGCGGGCTATATTTTGCTAGAGATGGTGTCTGTTATGAAAGAAACGAAACCGTTTCTGAGTGTTGGTGAAGCAATGTGGCTTCTGTTATTATTTGAGCTGAACATATTGCATGCCGTGGTAGCTGCTACTCCTAATCCTAATCCTAATCCCAATCCCACAGGTATCAATTCAAATTCATCCTTTAATTTCTTACTCCTAGCTAGTAAGTTGTAATCTGCAATCTAAAACTACTTGTGCTGCTGCAGGTGCAGACCCTCAACCTTCACAGCCCTCACATGTCTCTGGTTCTGGCAAAAAGGTGCCTCAGGCCGAGAAGGGTGGCAAAGGCTCTAAGGGGAAAAGGTTGTCTAAAACGAAAATTGCCACTCCTGTTGTGAAAACCCCGGGCAACATCCCTGCTAGCTCCTCTAGTGTTCCTGTATCAGAGAAAGATGCCATGATAGTGTCACTAATGCAGCGCAAGCAACAACTGCAGAAAGAGGTGCAGGGTTGGATTGATTGGACTAATGTGAAGGTTGGGCAGGCAACCCGGAAGCTGAGAATGTTGAGGAAGGAAATACAATTTGAAGAGAACATTATAAAGAGGCGTTGCGAGTTGCAGGATGCACTGTCTCATCTTGGTGCCCAGATAGATGCGATAAACTCTGTTCATGATGAGGTGATGGCAGAACGTTCGAAGCTGATGGAAGGGATTGCTGAATCAAGGTTGAATTTTGTGGATTCTTGCATTGATTTGCACAAATCCAAGTCGAGGGAGGAGGAGTTGCAGAAGCAGCGTCGAACACTGGAAGTGGAGATGAGCTCTCTGCAGGGAGAGCTTGCAGCTTTGAAGGGAAACAGTGCTGATCTGCAGGCCAAAATAGACAAGGCTAGAAAGTGCCAAAGCGAGTTTGAGGTATATATGCTTCCATACTAGTTCTAAACATGTTATTATCTGATCTCTGTACAATTTTATGCCTACTGAATTATATAAGAGGAAATTTCAGGGTCTTTGGCAGCGTGAAGAGAGGGAGAAGACAAAGCTTCTGGAGAAGGCGGAGTCTATTCGGAGGGAGAGGCAAGAAAGGAAGCAGAAGACAAAAATGGAGGAGGAAAAGTGGATAGCAAAGGGTGAAGTATGAGGAACAAATGAACAAACTTTCTGCTGAAATCTCTGCAGTGAAATTGGGAGCTGTGGGGGAAAGTTCAAGTTCAGGGCAGGGAGGATTGAAACGCGAATGGGAGTGCGTTATGTGCTTAACTGAACCAAACTCAGTAGTTTTCCTCCCTTGTGCCCATCAGGTTCTTTGCACAGCCTGCAATGTGCTTCATCAAAGCCAAGGAATGAAGGACTGTCCACTCTGTAGAATGCCAATCAAGAAGGGAATCCAAGCCCGCTTTGTTCCTCCAAATTGATTGCATTGTGATAAATATTACTCCGTACTTATTATATTCCATGTAGTCCTTCTTTTCGTTGTAGTCGGTCTCAAAATAATGTCTACACTTTTCATTTAAAAAACATTATTTCTTTTTCAATTTACCTTCAACTTTTTCAATAATGGGATGAGTCCATTGACCGACAAGTTCATAAAGCTTTCTTAGCACAAGCAAGCATACGGTATATAGATATGGTCTCAAAATTTAAGGCGAAATGAATTCAATTGGGAGGCCAGCTTGTGTACATGAAGAAACATGGCGCATTTGGGAGGCATATGCCTAACCTAAAAGCTAAATCTGAACAACAACGTAAAAATAGGATGAGTGAGGTGACAGGACCTGGCACGGGATGTTCTCGACCTGCCGGAGGATCTAGATCTGCTATTGAGCACTATCACAAATTAGTAATATACTTAACAATTTATTATTTATATATATTCTTTGCAAATTAAGTATCATTTTATTGTTTGTGCTTGTTTAATAGCGAGATGAACTTCAAAAGAAGTCTAATCTATTTGAGTGCTTTGAGCATATGCACAAAAAGAAGAATGGTGCATTCGTTGATGAAAGGTCAAAGAGAATCGCTGTAAGTATAATATAAAATAAATAAAATTATTATATGCTTTAATTTTGTATACTTCTTTTATTTTGTATATGTTTTTAATTGTAGGAAGAAATACAAGCATGGCATAATGTTGCAATGCAAGAGGCGGAAGGGTCAACTGAGACACCAATTATAAACATGTTACATCTATATGTGGATGTTGTTGGTGGGGTAAAAAAAAACAGCGTATTTATGACTTAGGGACCAAGGCATCCTCGTTTATCAGTGAAAATAGTTCTAGTTCATCTGCTACTTCACAATTTCATCAAGTTGCAATGAAGGAGATGTTGAACCAACAGTTAGAGAGCATGCGAGCTGAGATGGAGGCTAAACTACAAGCTGAAAGAGCTCAAATGCAGGCTCATATTGCAAGTTTGATGGATGAGTTGCGTTGCAACGGCATGCTATCCACTTCTATGCCACGACCTCCCACTATTGAAGCTGAACATTCTATTAATTCAAATGATGAACACTTATGAGATAGATGATTAGATTATGTTTTTTAATATATTTGGTACTGTTTCTAATGATGTAATATTATACTGTTATACTTTTGTTATTGTTATTGAGTTATGTAACCTTACACTGCTATACTTTTGTTATCGCTATTGAGTTTGAATGTTTTAATATAGCATATTTTACGATTATATCATTCAAGTACTATATAATAGATTTAATTACAGGTACGTGATATTAATTAGCGGGTAAATTTTTTTTTTACTTTTTATTTTTAAATTTAGCAACGGATATTTCTGTCATTAAGTTCTAGCTAAATGAAATTCAATTCAAATTAAAAAATAAATTAGCGACCATAGTATCCGTCGCTACATATAATGACGGACAATAGCGACAAAAAATTCTGACATTAATTATAGCGACGGAAATATCTGTCGCTATTCCTTTCCAAATTTTGTCCAAAAATCGTCGTAGTAAAAACTTAGCGACGGATAATTTGTTAGTATTGCGACGAATTTCCGTCGCTAGATTTAGCGACAGAAATTTCCGTCATTGTTTCTTCACCAATTTCATCGTCAAATCCGTCGCTAGAAGCATTTAGTGACGGAATGTTTTCGTTTAGCAATGGATAATATATCCATTGCTAATTTAGCGACGGAAAAAAATTGTCGCAAAATTCTAGTGACGCGGGTTTGTGACGGACAAATTCTGTCGCTAAAGGCATTAGCGACGGATTTTCTTTATTTAGTGATGGAATTTGTCCGTCGCTATTTCCGTGTTTTTTTGTAGTGTTCTGTTCATTTTAAATTTTTAGGTATGCCTAATTTCTACTTTAATTTTTGGGTGACAAATTTAGAAAATATATCACATTTTAACTTGCAAAAGGATCATATCTACAACTAGGAAGATAACTAAGGGACCAAATGTATGTAGTCATTTAATCTACAATTGTAGAGATGACTAAATGATCAAATGTATTAATTTTATAATTAAGGGACTAAATTTCAACATATAAAATAATTAAGGAATCAAAATATGATTTTCTAATTACACAAATATTCATGTTGAAAATTGAAACACGAAAATAATGAAAAGAGAAAGTGCAAACATTAAAACAGTTGAGAAGCATCAATGAGTCAAAGTATGATACAAGCACCACGCCATAAAGCAGTGGCCGACCATATTTAACCTTTATTGAAAATTAGCGTTAAAGCAAAGCACATTTTCAAAAAGTGAGTGAATTTTAATTAAATTTGAATGGTTCACGGTGCGGCCACACCAGCGCTCAATTACGATCTTTCCTGTTTCTTAACATTGAGTGTGTATTTCGTAACATTGAGTGGTGTGAACCGCACGGGCACGGGAGCACGGCCGCACCTGATCATGATATATATATATATATATATATATATATATATATATATACACACGCGCGCACACACACACACACAATTCAGACGATTGCTCATTAAATTGAGGCTATTGAAACTTTTTGGCTTAAAGAAAAATTAAACTAAAACTTTTGTAACAAACTTGAAATTTGCATCCAAATTGTAATAATTGTCTCAATTGAGATATTTCGTTGAAGAAGGCCCACCAAGTAATTATTTAACTTTTATAATATAATGAGTTATAATAAAATTTATAATTGATTACATTGTGATAAATATTACTTATTATATTTCATGTAATCCTCCTTTACGTTTTAGTCAATAATGTCTACACTCTTCATTTAAATGTCACTATTTCTTTTCATTTTAACTTTTTTAGGTGTGCCTAATTTCTACGTTTTGAATGACAAATTTAGAAAATAGATCACATTTTAGCTTGCAGAAGGATCATATCTACAACTAGGAAGATAACTAAGAGACCAAATGTAGTCACTTAATCTAATGTTGTAGATATGACTAAAGGACCAAATGTATTAATTTTATAATTAAAGGACCAAATTTCAACATATAAAATAATTAAGGAATCAAAAATATAATTTTCTCATTACACAAATATTGATGTTGAGAGTTGAAACACGAAAATAATGAAAAGAAAAAGTGCAAACGTTAAAATAGTTGAGGAGCGCCAGTGAGTCAGTGTGATGCAAAGCACCACACCATAATGCAGTGGCCGACCATATTTAATTTCACCTTTATTAAAAAGTAACGTTAAAGCAAAGCACATTTTCAAAGAGCGAGTGAATTTTAATTATTGCTGAACTTTAATTAAAATCAAATGGTGTTTGTAGATATATATATAATTTAGCCTATCAGTTAATTTTCTTTTCTTTAAACTTTCTTTTGTTTCAAAATTTTGCTTGGATATTTTTTGGAGAACTTTACACACAATTCTTAATTTATTCTCATACCTCAATCTATATTCATCGTTAGTATCAATTGCAATGCTAATTATTTCATACTATTTTCACCATGCTTAAAACACTACAACGGTGGAGATATTTAAAGGTCAAATTAAAATGTGTTTATTTTAGAAATAAAGGACCAAATTCAAAATAATTTTCACTTAGCACAATTGTTCATGTTGAAAGTAGAAAATAGAAATATGAAAAATTGGGAACAAATGGTGAAATTTCCAAAATAATTGAGACGAGTAAAAATGTCACGTAAGTCGCACGAAATGTCCGTGCCGCCCTTATATAACCTTTGTTGAACATCAATGTTAAAGTACAAACACATATGCAAAAGAGCGAGTGAACTTAAATTCTTGGCAATCTATTGTGCAACCTCAAAAACAGAGATAACCTTGCTACAATTTTTTGCTAAAACAGTGTTTTGTAGGTTCCCATTTTAGTCCAATATTCAACTTTTGCTAGATTTTTCTTTGACTTATCTCATTGATGTTTGATTATTCTTTATTTCTCTTGGTGATCTATTTGCAGGAGTACCTTCTGGATTTTGATTCCTTGTCTAGTTATTTTAAAGTTCTTGCTTTTTGTTTTTAGATCTGACAATATATAAGAATTTTTCTTTGTTACCGTTTTTTCTACTTTTTGTTACAGAAGACTACTTTTTGGTTCTGCACTTGCATTGAAACACAAAGTTATGGTGGTTTTCTTTGTGTTTCATATACAATATTTCCAATTTTTGTTCTTCCCAAAATGAATCTTATGTTGCACCGGCCCTTTCTTGTCTAAATGTATAGTGAATGTATGTGCTTTGAATTTATTGGTCATCGGTTAAATAAAATTGTTTCTTTTTTAAGAGAGAAAAGTTCGGATTTTGTTGAAATTTGTCGGTGGGTGTTTGGTTTATGGGTTTTGAACTCTCCTAATATATTTAAATTCAATTGCGTTGTTTGTTTTACTATTTTTTTCACATTGAATTGAGATTCAAATCATGAAGAAATGAAACAAGTTATTCTCCTATAAAATCTCATTTTTGTTTCTTGAATGGAAAAAACAAACTTTTGATCAATCCACTATTTTCCTTATGCAATTTAGTCCCACTGACAATTTTTAAACAATAATCAGTCCCTCAATTGTTCTAAGTGTCACCAATTTAGCCATTGGTTAATTGCCTTGTCTTTAAACTTTCTTTAGTTTCAAGATTTTGCTTGAATCTTTTTTGGGGAACTTCACACACAACTCTGAATTTACTTTCATATCTCAATTTATATTCTTCGTTAGTATCAATTGCAATGCTAATTATTTCATATTATTTTCACCACGCTTCAAACCCTACAATGGTAGAGATAATTAAAGGTCAATATATGTGTATTTTATAATTAAAGGACCAAATTCAACATATAAAATAATTAAGGAACCTAAAGTGTAATTTTCTCTTTGCACAAATATTAATGTTGAAATTACAAAATAGAAATATGAAATACTGGAAAAAAAAAACGTGAAATCCCAAAACAATTGAGTGACAACGAGTAAAAATGCCATGCAAGTCACACGCAATGTCCTGACTGCCATTATATAACATTTGTTGAACATCAATGTTTAAGTAGAAACACATATGCAAAAAAGCAAGTGAACTTAAAATTCTTGGCAATCTACTGTGCAACCTCAAAAATAGAGACAATCTTGCTACGATTTTTTTGCTAAAACAGTGTTTTGTAGGTTTCCATTTTCGTCTGATATTCAACTTTTGCTAGATTTTACTTGGATTTATTCCGTTGATGTTTGATTATTCTTTATTTCTCTTGGAGATCTATTTGCAAGAGTACCATCTGGTCACTCCACTATTTTCCTTATGTAACTTAGTTCCTCGATCAATTTTTAAACAATCAGTCCCTCAGTTGTTCTAAGTGTCACCAACTCCTCAGTTAAATACCTTGTCTTTAAACATTCATTATTTTCAAGATTTGCTTGGATCTTTTTTCGGGGAACTTCACACACAACTCTGAATTTACTTTCATACCGCAATCTATATTCCTCGTTAGTATCAATTGCAATGCTAATTATTTCATATGATTTTCATCAGACTTCAAACCCAACAATGGTAGAGAGAATTAAAGGTCAAAATGTGTTTATTTTTATAATTAAGAGACCAAATTCAACATATAAAATAATTAAGGGACCAAAACTGTAATTTTCTCTTTGCACAAATGCTCATGTTGAAAGTAGAATATAGAAATATAAAAAACTGGGGGAAAACGGTGAAACCTAAAAACAATTGAGTGACAAAGAGTAAAAAGCCACGCAAGTAGCACATAATGTCTTGACCGCCCTTATATAACCTTGGCAATCTACTGTGCAAGCTCAAAAACGGAGATAATCTTGCTATGATTTTTTGCTAAAATAGTGTTTTGTAGGTTCACATTTTCGTCCAATATTCAACTTTTTTGAATTGCTAGATTTTACTTCGATTTATCACATTGATGTTTGATTATTCTTTATTTCTGTTGGTGATTTATTTGTAGGAGTACCTTTAGAATTTTGATTCCTTGTGTTATTTTAATTTATAATTCTTGCTTTTTGTTTTTAGATCAGACTATATATAAGAATTTTTTTCGCGAACTATTTTTCTACTTTTTGTTGTAGAAGACTACTTTTTGGTTCCGCACTTTCATTGAAACACAAAGGTATGATAGTTTTCTTTTCGTTTCTTATATAATTTTTCAAAATTTTTGTTCTACCCAAATTCAATCTTATGTTGCACCCCTTTCTTGTCTAAATGTATAGTGAATGTATATGGTTTTAATTTCTTGGTCATCCGTTGAAATAAAATTGTTTCTTTTTGTAAGAAAGAAAAAGATCTTATTTTGTTTTTGTTTTTTTTTTTTTGAAATTAGATGTGATTTTGTTAAAAAAAAAAATTGTGGGTGTTTGGTTTATGGGTTTTGAACTTTCCTAATAGATTTAAATCCAATTACTTTGTTTGTTTTACTATTTTTTTTTTACTTTGAATTGATATTCAAATCACGAAGGAATGAAAAAAGTTATTCTCGTATAAAATCTCACTTTTGTTTCTTGAAAGGAAAAAATCAAACTTCTGGTTTGTCCACTATTTCGCTTATGCAATTTAGTCCCTCAGACAATTTATAAACAATCAGTCCCTCAATTGTTCTAAGTGTCACCAATTTAACACCTTAGTTAATTATCTTATCTTTAAATTTTCTTTAGTTTCAAGATTTTGCTTGGATCGTTTTTTAGGAGCTTCACACACAACTTTGAATTAATTACTTTCATATCTCAATATATATTCCTCGTTAATATCAATTGCAATGTTAATTATTCATATGGTTTTCACCACACTTCAAACCCTACAACAGTAGCGATAATTAAAGGTCAAAATGTGTTTATTTTATAATTAAGGAACCAAATTCAACATATAAAATAATTAAGAAACCTAAAGTGTAATTTTTTCTTTGCACAAATGATCATGTTGAAAGTAGAAAATAGAATTCTGAAAAACTGGGGAAAAAAGGTGAAAATCTTAAAACAATTTAGTGACAACGAGTAAAAATGCCACGCAAGACGCACGCGATGTCCTGACAGCCCTTATATAACCTTTGTTGAACATCAATGTTAAAGTAGCAACACATATGCGTTCATGTTGAAAGTAGAAAATAGAATTATGAAAAACTGGGGGAAAAAGTGAAAATCTTAAAACAATTTAGTGACAACGATTATATTAAACATGCCACGCAAGGCGCACGCAATGTCCTGACCGCCCTTATATAACCTTTTTGTTTTGAAACCCGCCCTTATATAACCTTTGTTGAACATCAATGTTAAAGTAGAAACACATATGCAAAAGAGCTAGTGAATTTAAATTCTTGGCAATCTACTGTGCAACCTAAAAAAACAGAAACAATCTTGCTATGATTTTTTTTGCTAAAACAGTGTTTTGTAGGTTCCCATTTTTGTCCAATATTCAACTTTTGCTAGATTTTGCTTTGATTCATCCCATTAATTTTTTATTATTATTTATTTCTCTTGGTGATCTATTTGCAAGAGTACCTTTTGGATTTTGAAATTATTTTAAAATTCTTGATTTTTGTATTTAGATCTGACTATATATAAGAATATTTTTGTAAACTCTTTTTTTCTACTTTTTGTTGCAAATCGAAGACTACTTTTTGGTTCTACACTTGCATTGAAACACAAATGTATGGTGGTTTTCTTTGTGTTTCTTATATAATTTTTCAAAATTTTTGTTCTACCCAATAAATTGGATCTTATGTTGCACCCCTTTCTTGTCTAAATGTATAGTGAATGTATGTACTTTGAATTCCTTGGTCATCGGTTTCTTTTTAATGGGTTTTGAACTCTCCTCTAATAGCGAAATCCATTTGATTGGATCTTATGTTGCACCCCTTTCTTGATAATGTATGCACCCCAATAAATAAAATTGTTTCTTTTTGTATGAGAAAAGATTTGATTTTGTTAAAAATTTTAGGTGGGTATTTGGTTTATGGGTTTTGAACTCTCCTCTAATAGCGAAATCCATTTGCCTTGTTTGTTTTACTATTTTTTTTCACTTTGAATTGAGATTCAAATCATGAAGGAATGGAAAAAGTTATTCTCGTATAAAATCTCACTTTTGTTTCTTGAAGGGAAAAAATCAAACTTTTTGGTCACTCCACTATTTTCCTTATGCAGCTTAGTTCCTCGGTCAATTTTTAAACAATCAGCCCCTCAATAGTTCCAAGTGTCACCAATTTAGCCCCTCATCAGTTAAATACATTGTCTTTAAACATTCATTAGTTTCAAGATTTTGCTTGGATCTTTTCTACGGAACTTCACACACAACTCTGAATTTGCTTTCATACCTCATTCTATATTCCTCGTTAGTATCAATTGCAATTCTAATTATTTCATATGATTTTCACCACACTTCAAACTCTACAACAGTAGAGTTAATTAAATGTCAATATGTGTTTATTTTATAATTAAGACACCAAATTCAACATATAAAATAATTAAGGGACCTAAAGTGTAATTTTCTCTATGCACAAATGTTCATATTGAAAGTAGAAAATAGAAATATGAAAATATAGGGAAAAATATGAAAATCCTAAAATAATTGAGTGACAACGAGTAAAAATGCCACGCAATCAACATGCAATGTCCAAACCACCCTTATATAACCTTGGCAATCTACTATGCAACCTCAAAAATAAAGATAATCTTGCTACGAGTTTTTTGCTAAAATAGTGTTTTTTAGGTTCTCATTTTCGTCCAATATTCAACTTTTTTGCTAGATTTTGCGTTGATTATTTATTCCATTGATGTTTGATTATTCTTTATTTATCTTGGTGATATATTTGCAAGAGTACCTTCTGAATTTTGATTCCTTGTATGGTTATTTTAAAATTCATGCCTTTTGATTTTAGATCCGATTATGTATAAGAATTTTTTTTTGAACTTTTTTTTCTACTCTTTGTTGCAGAAGATTACTTTTTTGTTCTACGCTAGCATTGAAACACAAAGGTATGGTAGTTTTCTTTGTGTTTCTTATATAATTTTTCAAAAATTTTGTTCTACTCATATTGGATCTTATGTTGCATCCCTTTCTTATCTAAATGTATAGTAAGTGTACGTATGTGCTTTGAATTTCTTGGTCATCCGTTGAAATAAAATAATTGTTTCTTTTTGTAAGAGAAAATATTGGATTTTTTTAAAACTAGATATGATTTTGTTAAAACTTTTCTCTGGGTGTTTGGTGTATGGGTTTTGAACTATCATAATAAATTTAAATCCAATTACTTTGTTTGTTTTACTATTTTTTCCACTTTGAATTGATATTCAAATCATGAATTGAAAAAAGTTATTCTCGTATAAAATCCCATCACTTTTGTTTCTTGAAATGAAAAAATGAAACTTTTGGTCCATCCACTATTTTCCTTATGCAATATAATCTCTCGGATAATTTGTAAACAATCAATCCCTCAATTGTTCTAAGTATCACCAATTTAGCCCCTTAGTTAATTACCTTGTCTTTAAACTATCTTTAGTTTCAAGAATTTGCTTAGATCTTTTTTGGGGAACTTCACGCACAACTCTTAATTTACTTTCATATCTCAATTTATATTCTTTGTTAGTATCAATTGCAATGCTAATTATTTCATATGATTTTCACCACACTTCAAAGTTCAAACCTTACAATGGTAGAGATAATTAAAGGTCAAAATGTGTTTATTTTATAATTAAGGGACCAAATTCGACATATAAAATAATTAAGGAATCTAAAGTGTAATTTTCTCTTTGCACAAATGTTCATGTTGAAAGTAGGAAATAGAAATATGAAAAACTGGAAAAAAAAAATTGTGAAAGTCTCAAACAATTGAGTGACAACAAGTAAAAATGTCACGCAAGTCGCTCGCAATGTCTTGACCACCCTTATATAGTCATTGTTGAACATCAATGTTAAAGCAAAAACACATATGCAAAAGAGTGAGTGAACTTAAATTCTTGGCAATCTACTTTGCAATCTCAAAAATTGAAAAAGAAATAAAATTCCTCCTTATTTTCAAGTTTCACACATACATTATACATATGGGTGAATTTATTTATTTATTTATAAGTTTCAAACTTGTTTACCCTACAAAATAAAAAATCTATATTACATACGTTACAATTACTAAATATTTAATTCAGATTTCAATAATATTCCAACCAAATTACCCCTCTTTCTCTATTTTTTGTGTATCTTACCCCTCACTCCTAGACCTACTAGTAAACTTGCTTTCCTAGATAATCTTGCTACAATTTTTTGCTAAAATAGTGCTTTGTAGGTTCCCATTTTCGTCCAATATTCAACTTTTTTGTACCCTACAAAATAAAAAATCTATATTACATACGTTACAATTACTAAATATTTAATTCAGATTTCAATAATATTCCAACTGAAGAGTTGTATTTTAGCGGGAGGTGGAAAGAATGTAGGTGAATAAAACGGGAAGAAGTTCCCGAGTATCGTCTCAAGGAATGGTAGAAAAGGATTTGGTAGACAAGGAATTAGACACAAGAGTTCCTAGGTTTCAAAAGCTAGTCCTATCGAAAGGTTTGTGTATGTCAGTCTAAGAATATCTCAAATACTTCAAACAAAAGGGGTTGTGAACAATCTATTTGGAAGGAGGGTTCGGATCAATCTAACAAGTACATAAACTCTTGATTTCCTATGGTTTACGACTTGGCAATACTTAAGGGACATACTTGAGACAAAAACACAAACACCTAAGCCACTCTCATGGTCAAAGGACTCCCTTCTACACACTAGGGTTATTCTCATAACTCCTAAGTTCAAAGAGGCATATTAGCAAACACCTTGTGTGCTCTATTTGTCTTCTAATCCTCCTTCTCTCAAAGGTGAGAAAGAAAAGTGGTTGGAGAGGTCTAACACACTCCCTACTCTCGTAGGTGAGTGATTCTACCCTAATTCCCTAAGGCAACCGGCCAAGCTAGCCTAGAGTCCACACTAACACTCCAAAACACTATCAAGCATCCATTAAGCATCATTCAAACCTTAATTCAAGACATTTAGCATTCAAGAGATACATACAAGCTCAATTGATCCAAACCACAAGGAGTTCTAGCCAAGCATTCTAAAAATCAAAATCATCATTGCAAAAGTTCACAAGAGAGAAAACTAGAATCAAAATCAAAGTGCAATTCAAGATCAAGGACAAAATTCAAGATCAAATCACTAAACAAAACAATAAAGCAATTCACAAAATAGAAATTGAAGAACAATAGAAGAAATTGAAAGATTACTTGATTGCAAATGGAAATCTTCTACAAATCTTGATCAATTGCAAGTTGATGTCCACAATCTTCTCCAAATCTAGCTAATTGAATGGAAGTATGAATGGAATTGAAGTGAATTGGGAGAGAATTTCAACCTAATTTTAGAGAGAGAAATTTTAGGCTAGACTAATCTGGAAAAATGAATGGGATCCCCCTGAAAAAATGCCCCAATTCCCTATTTAAATCACGCCAACTGCCAAAATTAGCTGTGGTGGACGCCCGACTGGACGCGCGTCCTCTGCGCGTCCAGCGGGATTCTGTGCGCTGGTTCAAATCTTCGGCGCGGGATTTGGGAATCGGACGCGGCGTCCGATGTGCGTCCGCTGCGCGTCCTAAGCAGACATTGCAACTTCAAAGAGTGATTTTTCGGACGTGGGGCGTCCGGTGGCGTCCAGCAGGCGTCCTAAGCAGACATCTCAAACTTCAGAGAGCGAATTTTCGGACGCGGGGCGTCCGGTGGCGTCTAGCAGGCGTCCGCTGCGCACTGCTTTGCACTTCGCGGACCTGGGACGTGGACGCCCGGACGGACGCGCGTCCTAGGCGCGTCCGGGCCGGTCCTTTGCTTCCAATTTGGCTCGCGAATCAATCTTTGAAATCCATGCCTTTTTCACCTCTTTGAACAACGTTTTACCTACAAAATTATCAAACACGTGTGGACTAGGATCCAATGGCACTAACAAGCATTTTTTACGCAATTCATGCTCAAATCAATCACAAAAGCTAGCAAGTACGTGCAATGTGACCCGAGAATGACCCTATAGATGTAGCATCTTTTGCACTTATCACCAACCAAATTACCCCTCTTTCTCTATTTATTGTGTATCTTACCCCTCACTCTTAGACCTACTAGTAAACCTGCTTTCCTAGATAATCTTGCTACAATTTTTTGCTAAAATAGTGCTTTGTAGGTTCCCATTTTCGTCCAATATTCAACTTTTTTGCTAGATTTGTTTTGATTTATCCCATTGATGTTTGATTATTATCTATTTCTCTTGGTGATCTATTTGCCGGAGTACCTTTTGGATTTTGATTCTTTATTTTAAAATTCTTGCTTTCTGTATTTAGATTTGACTATATATATGAATTTTTTTCTACTTTTTGTTGCAGAAGACTACATTTTGGTTCTGCACTTGGATTAAAACACAAAGGTATGGGGTTTTCCTTTGTGTTTCTTATATAATTTTTCAAATTTTTTGTTCTGTCCAAATTGGACCATATGTTGCACCCCTTTCTTGTCTAAAAAAAATGCGATGTCAGTTTTGTAATTATCATCAACTCCACTGTGCAAACTTTAACACTTAATATGCAATCTTTAGCAACTAAATATACAAACCTGGTAAATTGTACAAAATCAACGAAAAAACTAAATTTTAAATCTAAATTGTAAATGTTAGAACTTAGGCAGTAAAAAGTAAACCATTGGACCAAATAAAATCAAAAACTCAGTCATAAAATTAAACTCTAAAATCCAAACCTTAATTGCAATGTACTTTCGCATTTTCGCAAGTGCAAACTTTTAATACTAAATATGCAAAATGATAACACTAAATGTGCAAAATGTTAATACTAAATTGTTGATATTAGTGTTCACGTTTGCATAGTAAAATTGGTAATAATCACGAAACTACCACCGCATTTTTTTAAATCTTATCTTGTGCGGTCAATATTTTCAGATGCAAGGTTGTGATTAGTTCTTAGTTTTCTCATACGAACTTGTTCTCATATGATCCAATACCTACACACACACACACACGTGTGTGTGTGTGTGTGTGTGTGTGTGTATAGATTTTTATTCAAATGCGTCGGGGAGCTCGGCCTAATCTGCATCGTCCGATTTCATTAATCCAACTCGAATTCACGTATGTTTAAATGGGGGTATTATGATAGTTTTAGTATCTATATTACGTGGATTGAAATGGTGCATTTTAGTACATAGTGTGGTGCGTTTGAATATATACTGTGGTGCGTTTTGTTACGTATATTGGTGCATTAACTGTGTTGTGGAATGGTGTGTTTTAATCTATCAGTTGGTGCATTTTCATACGTAGAATGGCGTGTAACTGTGTTGCCGAATGATGTGTTTTAATACGTCCTCTGGTACATTTTAATACGTAGAATGGTGTGTATTTTAACACATGTGTTTCTAATAAGTGTGTCGTGGAATGGTGTGTTTTAATTTGTCCTCTGTTGCATTTTAATACGTTGAATGGTGTGTATTTTAACACATATTTTCTAATAAGTGTAATAGTGCATGTTTATAATTTGGGATGAGAATTTTCAATAAGTGGAATTGTGCATTTTAACACGTTGTGGTGCATTTTAGTACGTAGAATGGTGCATATTTTAGCACATGTTTTGTAATATGTGTAAATAGTGTATGCTTATAATCTGACATGAGGCACGTTGTGGTACATTTTAATACGTAGAATGATGTGTTTATCACGTATATTGATGAATTTTAAGTGAATAGGTGCATTTGGTTATAGTGTGGAATGGTGTGTTTTACTAGTTCTCTGGTGTATTTTAGTACGTAGAATGGTGTGTTTTGTAACATATATATATTGTGTGTTGATTTGATGGCTTGATCTGATCTAATGGCTGAAAATAGGCCACACAGCCACACCTAATGACCAGGTTGCACCTGATGATGACTATATATATATATATATGAAAGAAATGAAAACGCATGTCATGGGTCTACGTGTCCAAATCTAACGGATCAGAAATACTAATTTAAAAAATACAGTGGCATTTTCTTAAACAATTGAACATCGAAGTGCATGTAAAACTATATTACAAGTGCAAGTAAAAATATATTACAAGTTCAAGTTGTAGTTTCATATAGTGAACCTAAGTGCAAGTAAATTGTATTACAACTATAAGTAAAATGTATTACAGGTGCAAGTAAAATGTACATTGAGCATCAATACTAAGTGCACCTAATATTATAACTGGTTGCACATAACGTTATAATTAGATGTACCTAGGTGCACAAATATTATCAACGTAAATTACTTTCACTTGTAAGTGAGAATAGGTGCACATGTAAGTGATTTTACTTGCAAATGTACACAAGCTACTTGCACTTATAACACAATTACTTGAACCAAAGTTCAAGTCATTTACAAAAATGCCACTGCGTTGTTTTTTAAAATTACATATGATTTTTTTATCTGGACACGTGGACGGCTGCGAAGCGCTCTCATTACTTTCTTGGGTGAGGGTTTGCACCTGACCGCGCCCCTATATATATATATATATATATATATATAGAGAGAGAGAGAGAGAGAGAGGAGGCATCTGATGCGGCCTTGGTCTTGTGTGCGGTCATGTGGCATGTTCTACACCATTAGATTATTTAATCCAACGCATCAGGTTGATCCAAAATAAAAAAGAGCGCTGAACATTATTAACGCGAAGGAGGGGTATACTTGTTAATTTACTATGATTCAAATCCCCACTCAACTCACCACGACATGCTCGTTCACGATCCCAAGGTGCTCCATTAACCGCGAAGCTTTCCAAGCAAGACACTCGAACAGAGGAACGAGAATGGAGTAATTCGCAATAGTCTGTGCATTATCAACATTAATATGGTATTCTGGTTCATATTTGAGATAATATTGGTGTAATTCGCAATAGTATGTGTATTTGGTGTGTGGTGGTTAATTGGTGTGTTTTAATCTGAGAACTAGTGCATTTTATAACGTATAATGGTGTGTTTTAATTTTGTTGGTGCATTTGAATTGAGTGGTGTATTTTGGTATGGTGGGGAATGGTGTGTTTTAATTTGTTCAGTGGTGCATTTTATAACGTAGAATTGTGTGTTTTAATACACATGGTAGTGAATTTTACGATAGTAGTTGCATTTGGTGTGTGGTGGTTAAGTGGTGTGTTTTAATTTTGTTGGTGCATTTGAATTGAGTGGTGTATTTCGGTATGGTGGGGAATGATGTGTTTTAATTTGTCCAGTGGTACATTTTATAATGTAGAATGGTGTGTTTTAATACACATGGTGGTGAATTTTACGAGAGTAGTTGCATTTGGTGTGTGTTGGTTAAGTGGTGTGTTTTAATATAAGAACTGCAAATATTGGTGTCATGAGGTCCTCCACAGATATTACAATAAAGTGCCAATGCCATGCAAGACTTGGGCTTCCCTTCCAATTTTTCTACCATAGCCTATAGCTTTTTGATTTCGTGATTCATCGCTTCGATTTTGGCCTCACTCGCCACTCGATTATCAACTTCATAAATTCCTCCATGATCTCCTCTTCGGTCATACCAACATGATGTGTTCTTAGATATTCTCTCGATTAGTTCTTCAGCTTTTTGCAAAGCTAGGGAGACAAAGGCATCGCTGGAGGATGAGTCAAGCAACATCTTTCCTTCATCTGTCAACCCTCCATAGAATGAGCTAATCATGTCCCATGGGTGGATCAGATCTTGTGGGCATTGCCTTTTAAGAACTTTAAATCTTCGCCAAGCCTCTCCCAAACTTTCAAGTCTTCCTTGTTCGAATTCTTGTATCATCCTTCTAATCCTCATAGTTTTTGTAATGGGAAAGAACTCGTTCATGAATTCACGATGCAACTGTTGCCATGTTCTGAAATGATTGTCATCTTGGCTTTCCAACCATCATGCTGCCTCTCCTATAACTGAAAATGGGAATAATTTGAGTCGAACTATTTCCTCGCTAACGCCTTCTTGTCTGTACATCCCACATGCTCGTATAAACCTTGTGATGTGTGCGTTGGGATCTTCAGATGGTAATCCCGAATATTGATTGTTCTGAACCAGTGTGAGAATAGTTGGATGCACGTGAAAGTTGACGTTCTCCATTGGGGCTACATAGATCGAGTTGTGCATGTTAAAATCCGAAGTCATGTAATCTGCAATGATATTCTTCTTCACGAATGTTCTCTTGATTTTTTGCTCTGTTAGCTTGTGGTTCTTCAATGATTGGTTCTTCATGGTTAATCGGTACTTGTGGATTAATTGGAACTGGGGGTGGATTTGGTACTGTTGTGCCTCTTCCTTGTGGATATCTTGTTGCGCTTGATGAAGCCATTAGTGATCCTTGGGTATTTTTCCTTCTAGTTGCTCTATTAATTTCAGGAATGTAGGGTAGTAAACCTTGATTTCCTTTTGCTCGCGTGTGCATTAACCTAGTAAAATTATCAATGAAACAAAAATTTCCACAATAGACTAGAAGTAGTCAATTGGGTTAGTAGCAAAAACAAGTAAAAACAAAATAAAATTAAGTGGAATGGATTAACATTTCTCAAATCTAACATTCATGCAATCAAAGTAAACAAAAACATATGACAACCTATTGCCCTCCCTGGCAACGGCGCCATTTTGAAGAAGCAGTATTGTGTAGGGATTGATTCGTCAAAAGATATTTATATGTTAAAACGGAAAGTCTGTGACTCCCCGAGTGTCGGTCTCGAAGGAGGGACGTGGAGGTGTGTCAAACGTTCGGGAGTTTACTTGATTGGATCATGCATAGGATTTGAGTGTGGTGAAGGGTGGATTTGTGAGTGAGAGTAGTTCATTTGGTTGGTTTGAGTGCAAGAGAGTAGTAAAGTAAAAGTGATTTTGTGAATATGTAAAAGGGGTAGGGATTGGATAGTGTTCATGAATATTGAATAGTGGAGTGTCTAAGGTCAAGGATTAGGATTGCTAGGATATTGTCTATCCAAGAGTGTGTTGTCTTAGTCCTTTTCCACCTTTGTGTACTAAGGCTTCTTTGACTTAGGAGTTCCTTCAAGCATCTAAAGTTCTAAGAGAAATTTTATCAAAAACTTTAGCTACACACTATCCTACTATTCTTAAGAAGTCCATAGGAACTAGGATTGTGTCAAGCTTCAAATCCTAACTCTAATCAAAGACATGAAAGAATCAAGAGCTCAATCTCTCATCTAGATTGGCCAAATCCAAACAAGATCTCATCAAAACAACAATCAATAGACAAGAATAGATAATCCATCAACAAAAACTCATAGATCCAAGATATAGAGATAAGATCATCACACAAACAATATTCAATCACACAATCCAAATCCCTATACTAAACTAGCTACTCATAGTATGAAATGCAAACAAAAGCTAATTTAATCCAAGAATAAGATAACTAAAATTATAGAAATGAAATAGAGATCACCTAGAGAGAAGAAGATCTTCAATCCAAGCTTGTTGTCTTCTACAATGGAGATTGATCTAATCTAAAAAGCTAAGAAAAATGGAGAAAGTTCTCCAAAGGAAAAACTAAGAAAAGGAAAACTAAATTTCTGGGAACCTCCCCTGAAAATTCATCAAAGGGGTTTAAATAGTCTCCGAAATGACAACCCTAGCTAAAATTCGCGCATCACCGTCTCCACGCCTCTCACACGCGTGTGAGCGTGCGTGGGAAGCTTCTAGAAAGTTTTCACGCCTGCTCACACGCGTGTGGCCTTCCAGTTTGGTCCTTTGGGGCTCCGCTCTTGCCTGGTTTGCTCTTTAAGCTCAACTTTTGGTCCTATTTGCTCCCGGGGCTCCTGTTTTACTTCTTTTAAGCTAAAAGTAGCTTTTGTGCATCAGTTAGTGATTTTCAAGCATTTACGCACATAATTTACCAAGTAAGGATGTTATAGACGCGATAAAACACCTTAAAATGTGCCTGAAATAAGGGTATCTCGGAGTCTTATCAACTTGTAAAATGTTTGAAAAGTTAGGGCTACTATGCAGACATGCTTTCGTAGCTTTCAAAGATGCTAGCATGGAAGTCATCCCGGCGCCATACGTGTTTGCACGATGGTCACGGGGCTTGCGTTCGTCCGGTTAGTGCAGGAGAGTGTGTGAGTAACAATGGTGTCAATACCCATATCCCCCTTCAGCATAAGGTGTGGGTAGATTTCCACAAGTGTGTATCCCTCGCAGGTGACAACCGTGAACGGATGGGGATTGTTGCTAATACAGTAAAGGCGTTAAAAGAAACGTTGGGAGGTGATCCAAACAGTTCCACCGTGCAACGTGGTAATCATTCGGTTTTTGAAAACTTCTGTGGTAGTGTCCTAGCGGATCAAATTGTCGTACGTCCCCCTAGTTGTTGCACGAAACAAAGGCTGAGGAAAGCGTCTAAAAGGAGCGAGGGAGATTGCATCAGCTTTGAAAAAATGCGGTGAAAGGAATTGCGCTACATGCGGCTTGACAAATCAGCATGACAACCGCAACTGTGAGTTGCGCAAGGAGAAACCCCAGGATGAAGGGTTGGGGACATGACCCTAAGTAGTTGCTCGGGTTTGATTTTTTTTTTTTCGTTGTAATAAACTAGCCTCGAACAGACCCAGGATGAAGGGTTGTCAAGTGCTAGGCCAGAGCATGACTAAAATATAAGAAAAAGACATGGAAATAGATGCAACAAACAGACCCCACCCACCCCACACACCCCACCAGTCGGCGACCAAGGCACCACCACACCCCCCCCCCCAAACCCGTCGGCCGTCTACCCCAGAAACAAAATGGCAAAACCCCGCATACCTCGAACCAGTAGGACAGGCTGAGCAGAATGGCGGCGGCAGACAGGACATCGTGCCGGCGACGCGTTAATCAGTCCGACGATGGCAGCTCTGGCGTGGGCCGACCGTGACGGTGGAAGCAATTACCGGTGATGGCGACGCGCGAGGTGAACGCAGCAGTGCGAGACGGTAATGTGTGCATGGCGATACCGTGAAAATTGCCCACCTCCAACTGTGCAACTGAACCCTAAGTGTGTAATATTAATTAATCGAACAAAAAATGACACCCCACCACCAGTTAGCAATTAAAACCCCATATCCCAAAATTATCCCTCAAATAAATATACACCCCAAATATGTGGCCTAAAAAAACCCATTTTAACAAACAACCCCTTTTAATCTACACCATTGATTTCACCGTTTAAAAGGCCAGAAAATGTGCACATAGACTCATATAACATTAATGACTCATTTGAACTAAAGTATATATATATTGATGGAAAATATAATTACAAATAACAATAAGATATATAACTAAACTTGAACCAAATGAAATTATTTTAATTTTATTATTTTTTGAATTGAAATTCAAAACAAATAAAATATTTAAAAACATCTATAATATTAAAATATTAAATTAAATAAAAGATTTCAATTCTATATAAAAGAATTTAATTTTAATTAATTTAACAGACTTAAAATAATAACATGTTAATTTCAATTCTATATAAAATATTAAATTAAATAGAAGATTTCAATTCTAATAGAATTTAATTATGTAAATCGATGTTAATTTTAATTATATATTGCAATAGAATGGTAAAAAAAAATCAATCTACACTATTTTGAAAATGAATCAATATTATATTAAAAATGAAAATAATTTAGTGATCTAATATAATTTATGTTAATTTAATAAATTAAAATAAGTATATCAATATATGTGTTATTTAAAATTTTTAATTAAAAATTTTTAATGATATATATTTTTTATATATTAATTTTATTTGTATATATAAAAAATTAAACTTAAGTTGAAAAAGAATATACAGAGTATTAGTTTAGTGTATCTAAAAGTAGACCATGATTTATGGAATAATAACTATTTTAGGTAATCATTATTATAAATTAAATTAACATATATAGTGTTTTTTTTTATTATTTAATTAGGTAAAAAATAATTGTAATTTCAAATTTCAAAACAGAAGTATTATCTTAGGATGGACGGAAAAACAACACTTCTATTTTAATATATATATATGGGCTGGATCCTATGAGATCACCCTATTAGATGAGATCATGAGATCCCATCTCAACCATTTATAAAAATGGAATGAATGGTTAGGATTGATATTAAAATATCAATTATATTAGGACAAAATTAATTCATAAGGATGGAATTGTAATTTCATTATGATATTTGAAAATTGAAATAAATGAAATATAATAATTTCCATATATTAAGGATCCTAATCATGGTAAACCATTATATATATATATATATAGAAGTTGGCTCATATGCGGACTGTAGTTTAGATGCGGTCGTGTGGCCTAATCAGCACCGTCCAATTTCATTAATCTTACTGAAATTCGCGTATGTTTAAGTGGGGTTATTATGGTAATTTTAGTATTTATATTACATGATTGGAATGGTGCATTTTAGTACATAGTGTGGTGCGTTTTAATACATGCTGTGGTGCGTTTTATTACGTATGTTGGTGCATTAACTGTGTTGTAGAATGGTGTGCTTTAATCTATCCGTTGGTGCATTTTCATACGTAGAATGATGTGTAACTGAGTTGTGGAATGGTGTGTTTTAATACATGCTGTGGTGCGTTTTATTACATATGTTGGTGCATTAACTGTGTTGTAGAATGGTGTGTTTTAATCTATCCGTTGGTGCATTTTCATACGTAGAATGATGTGTAACTGTGTTGTGGAATGGTGTGTTTTAATACGTCGTCTGGTGCGTTTTAATACATTGAATGGTGTGTATTTTAACACATGTGTTTCTAATAAGTGTGGTGCATTTTAATACGTATAACGGTGCATATATTTAGCACATGTTTTTTAATACGTGTAAATTAATATGTGTAAATAGTGTATGCTTATAATCTGACATGAGGCACGTTGTGATACATTTTAATATGTAGAATGATGTGTTTTATTAAGTATATTGATGAATTTTAAGTGAATAGACGCATTTGTGTATATTGTGTGGAATGGTGTGTTTTATCGGTCCTCTGGTGCGTTTTAGTACGTAGAATGGTGTGTTCTGTAATATACATATATTGCGCGTTGATTTGATGAGTTGATATGATCTAATGGCTGAAAATAGGCCACACGACCACACCTAATGACCAGGCCACACTTGAACTCTACCCTATATATATATATATATAGGGTATATAGGGTCATGTTCAAGTGTGGCCGTGCTCTTAGGTGTGAACAGTGCGGCCTCACCACTATGTATACAGATATACACCACTCAGTGTTAGAAAATGCACCACACAAATATGCATCGTTAGAGACG
>CP025649.1:3491267-3579454 GCA_003576665.1 Ipomoea trifida | reverse complement strand
ATATATATATATATATATATATATATATATATATATATATATATATATATATATATATATATATATATATATATATATTTGTGTGATGATAATAGGAAAATCGTGAGACAAAAGAATGAAAACAAATCAGACGTTTTGTCTGAACTTTTAATCTATTTATGGTTCGTAGGTGTGTGCATTCATTGTGTTAAGTGTGTGCAAAAGACTGTTGGAATAGGATTCTAACATGTGGTCTTTTTAGTGGCGTCTGCGACCGGTCTAGTGGGTTGGTGGAACCTTGATTCGAGTGTATTAGGTTAATTTGAGGGGTAAAGTGTTCATTCAATTCCGTGTTTATGAGAATATTTTAAGACAAACACATGACAAATCGCTTTTTTTTTTTAATATAATGTGATTCGTAGGTGTGTGCATTCGTGAATTCAGGTGGGTGCATAAGTCTGCTTGAACATGAATCTTGCATGTGGACCTTCGTGACGCGTGTGTGATCGTTCTTGGTTGTTTGTGCAAATGTGAGTGGGTGTAACAAGTACACAATGGGAGAAAATATTTTATCACATACACACGGCCACCCGCGTGCGATTCTTGAAAGTAGTGTGCATTTTCTTGGGAAGTGCGTGCAAATTATTTATAAGACAATTAAGGGTTTGACATGTTTTGTTTAGCGATGTAATTTTGAATATTATGGGATACGTAGGTGTCTGAACTTGTGAATTCAGGTGTAGTAAAGGGTTTTGCATGCTCTTTGTGTATTCTTGTACTTGTCATTGTTTGATATTTTTTGGTTGTTGTAATGAAGGTGTGTGCATTTGAGAATTTGGGCGTGTGTAAGATTGTGGTTTAATATGGGTCTTGGAAGTGGGACAAATTGGCGCGAGTGCGCTTGATTTTTGTGGTTAGTGCAAATTACTGATAAGACAATAAAATATTTGAATAGTTTTGATTACAGTGACTATTTTATATTGTTAGGAGATCTGTAGGTGTGTGCGAGTGTGACTCTTGGCGTGTTCAAGAATCTGAGTATTGTGTGCGTGTGTGGCGTTGGGCGTGTGCAAAGGACTTAATGTATATGTGTCTTGCACGAGGACTTTTTCATGCTTGTGTGCGTCCAGGTAGTGCGTTTTTTGTTTTGTTGAATTCTCTGTTTACTGCGTGTGCATTTCATCCATGAGAGGTGTGCAAAATGATGTATTAATCCATTTCTACGGTGGGTTCCTATGTGGGTCGTGTGCGTTAGGAGTGGGGGTGTGTGCAAATGTGTGCAACCGCACGGGGTAGGGCATGTAGGCTGTGGCCTATGGGATTTATATTATGCAAAGACTATAACACATACATGCACATAGCTAATTGAAATATCAATTCACTTGATGATTTAAAAATCATAATGATGCTAGGGCGGTTATTTTATTCATCGGTTAAAAAAATACATTTTGTTTACAATAATGGTTCAAGTGAAAAAAAAATGAAATTACAACTCTATATTCTACATTTTGGGACAATTCCGACTATGGTGGTGAGCCAACTGGTTGCACGTTCAACACACACATTTGGGACACACTCTTTGAGCATCTAGTTCCTTTGCTGATTTCAGGCTCTTACCTGAGCCCTTGTTATTGCCTACACATACAAACATTTCAGCTAATTGGGCATAATTGCACGCACACAGAATTGATACGCACACACCTACATATGCGCATGTAATATTATATGCACAACAATATTTAATTATGATTAGAGAGCATCATATCTCAAACATCACCACACTTATTTCATAATATAATCCCAATCATGCACACACGCAACCACTACCTGTAGGCATATACTTCAAAACTAAAATGCATACACTAAAATATGTTGCTAGACTACGCACACACGCCAAGACTGACCCGCACACAGTGAAAAATGATCAACATCACACTTATTTCCTATATCCATACACACACCCCAACATGAAAAAATATTTCTATTACATCACAAAAAAAAAAAAAAATCCCACTACGAAAAATAAGAGCATCAGATTTCTTTCCCATCATATGAAAAATTGGGCATTTAAGTTCAGAATCATATTTTTCCCTTTTCCTTTTTTCTTAGAATTTTGAAGGTGTGCATTTCTCATCTACCTTTATTTTATTTCCTATGATCCTATCATTATGTATCTACACAAAACCACAATTAAAAAGGGAATCTAACACTGTAGTCTGTGCGTTGATGGGCTAGGTACTAAAATGAGTATGAACTTAGGAATTAAAATCATTTGGATGGGTTCAAACTTAGGCTCATAACAATACTATAACAACATGTTTGGTTCACGGAATGAATTTGAAAGGAATATGAATGCTATTCTATAGGGAATGGAATAGGTAAGGAATAGAACAGAAATCATATTCTATTGTTTGGTTAACGGAAGGAATAGACTTTAGGAATTTTATTCTAACGTTTGGTTGGTTAAGGGAATAGAAATGGAATATATATTTAAAAGACATAAATACCCTTATTGTTATTGTTATTGTTATTGTTATTGTTGTTGTTGTTGTTGTTGTTGTTGTTATTATTATTATTATTATTATTATTATTATTACATCGCATCAAAATACCAAATAATTAAACAAAAAACAGGAAAATTCTTATAATAATAACCATAATACTTTGGATATATAAAGCATAACTTTCTTGAGCGATTCAGTAGGATTCTTGATCTCCTTCTTCGGTAGGATCCTTGATCTCCTTCGCAACACCTTGGATCAACAACAAGCAAGGTCCTATCGTAGCGAACGAGGATATCTTTGATCTCCTTCTTCGATTGCTCGTCCACGTACTTCTGGTAGAACGCGGCGACGGTCTTGGCAATGGACTGGCGGATGGCGTAGATCTGAGATGTGTGACCTCCGCCCTTGACGCGGATGCGCATGTCGCCGGCGAAACGGTGCTGGCCCAATAGGAGGATGGGCTCGAATGCCTTTTAGCGGAGTATCTCTGGCTGGATCAGCTCGATCGAAACGTCGTTGATGTTGATGAGTCCACGGCTGCGCTTGCAGTGAGTCACGACAACCGCCGCCATCATTAGCTTGATGAAGAATTCCAATCTGATTCAATGGCGGAAGTGATAAAAGAACAAAGAGACAGAAAAAAATAAACCTAAAAATTTAGGTTTAACAAAGGGTAAAAATGAGAATATAATAAAAAAAAACCTATTCTTGAGAACTCAGGAATAAGTTAATACCTAGTGAGGGTCAGGAATCTCTATATTCCCCTTGCAAAGGGAATAGGTCATTCTCATGCACAATGTTCCTGGAATAGAAGTTATTACCAAACAATAGAATAGACTTATTACTGGAAATGCTATGCCATTCCAAGCCTATACCGTGAACTAAACAACCCATAAGAGTCATAGGTTCGTCTTAGATAGACTTTCAGGTTACAATTTTAACAAATAAATTTATCCATTAAATAGGGCTTTTAAAATCATAAATAAATATATAAATATTTTGTACCAAATCATTAAAAATAAAAAGATTAAAATATTTAATTATACTCTTCTTTGACCAAAATATCTTGTAGGAAGTTAAATTACATATATAGTTTTATTGTAAAAGCTTAATAAAATAGGAGTTTAGAGAAAATTATATTTGATAATAAAATTATAAGGTATAAAATAATTTATTTGAAGTTTTAAGCAAAATAATTTGTTTTTGAAAGTATTTGGGTTAAAATATTTAGGATTGAAAAATAAATTTTTACTCTTAAGAATATTTTATTGAAATAAGAATTGTTTAACATATCGGGGTGTTACAGAAGTTGTGTTGAACGGATGAACGGCCTCTGTTCCACGCAACTGCAGTTCCCTTTCAACACAACTGCAGTATCAGACTATCAGTTCAACACAACTACAGTATCAGTTCAGCACAACTGTAGTATCAGCCATGACTATGGTTGACAATGCATTGTGGACCATGGTCACAGTATAATTTGCATGGAACTAAAAAAATGTCCTATCAGCCATGACTATGGTCGACAATACATTGTGGACCATGGTCACAGTATAATTTGCGTGGAACTAAAAAAATGTCCATGTAATAGTATGCTATAACATATTGTACTTTGTGTTCTTCTTATTATGTAACCTCCAATTAAATTCCTAATATATCATAATCATTTATAATTTTACCAAATTCTTTCCGTTAAATATAACGGAAGTTTAACATTAAATTCTTTAGGCAGTTTGTTTCTTTATTGCAGTTTTCAAACAAATTGGCAATATTCTATAATACAATTATGTATAGATTCCTAACTTAAATTTAGAATATTGAAGTCTTAATAGGATTCTATAATACAATTTTGTATAGATTCCTAACTAAATTATTATTCTACCCAAATAACAGTATATAAACCCTCCTCCCCCCCTTCTCACTGGTATTCACCCAAAACTAAACCTAACAAATTCTGCAACACACCATCTACTTGACATTGTATAGGTATGATTGTCTAAATATTGTCATGCTAATTCTATAATTTGTATTTGTACTCATAATGATTACAATTTTCCGAACATTGTATAGGTATGATTGTCAAAATATTATCATGCTAATTATATTATTTGTATTTGTACTTGATGGGGATATTGGGTACGTGCCGTAGAAAACTGGGCTTGGGTCGGTGGGCCAGGCCAAGGCAAATCTAGGAGGCCCACATGCCTCCACTGGCCGTGGGTGGCGCCGGCGGGGCCTCGGGGGCGCCAGTGGGTGCGCTGGTGGCGCCCGGCCACGGCGCGGCCAGCGCGCCAAGTGCGTGGCCGCACTGCGGCCCGGCACCCCCTTCGCGCCCCGCGTCGCGCACCGCGGGGGCCGGAGGTGTGAGGTGTGGGGGTGTGGCGTGTGAGGCGGGGGTACGTGGACCACGTGGCACGAGTAGCGAGGTGAAGTCTCTGAAGCGTACACGTGGACGGCTTAGGAGGGGGGTGGCTCAGTATAAATAGGGGGCGCGGTTGTCATGAGAGATACATTAGAAACACGGGAAATACTACGGTCTAGTGGTATCGCTCCTTATTCTCAACCCCCTGTCGCGGGTTTGATTCTTGTAATTACCTTTGTAACGCTTGGGTCTTAGACCCGGCCTTCTATATCCGGTTTATGGTGGACCCGATCCCGTTAAAACCATCATTGGCACCATCTGTGGGTACTGAACTGAAAGTGCGTGTTCTTTACACAACCCCTCAAGGGTTAGTTCCTCAAGCCATATTTCTGAGTAGGTTCCTTGTACCATGGTTGTTCCACCTACTGAACAGCCAGGGGGCCCGGCCCCTAGAGGAAACGGAGGAGGCGACGAAGTATTGGTTTCGGTTCGAGCGGAGGGGCATCCTACCCTCCCGGAGGGCAGAGGACACGGGGATCGCGCTGCACAAGGTAGCCAACCTAGCGCGGCCGAACCCCCTAATGGAAGACGACAGGACATCATTGTCCCTCGCCCTTCCCAAACAGACATGCGAGGGCGGCACGTATCGGGGGATGTTAGTTTGGAAGGAGAGGGCGAAAGTGTCTATCGCCCGGTGAAACGTTGGGAAAATCAACGAACCGATCCTCGCGAGGACTGGATCGGCAGGATCAACACGAAAATGGAAGAGTTAATCCGGTGGAAAGAGTTGGGAGACCATCCGGTCGTACCCAAGATAACAATCACCCCGCCGTTTGCCTCGGCGATCATGGGCGAACCTCTCCTGCCCAACTTCAAACCGCCTAATGTGAGGAGGTTCGATGGGACTGGCGACCCGCAAGAACACATATTGTCTTACCAGGCCGCCATGATGCTGATGGGTTCTTCCGAGGCGGCCATGTGCTGAGCCTTCTTCTCCACGTTGGCCGGAGGTGCTCAGCGTTGGTTCACCAACTTGCCCGGTGGATCCATCGGTTCATTTCACGAGTTAGCGATGAAATTCATCACCTGTTTCATGCGGGGGAGGAGTAAAAAACATTTTACACACATCGCGAGCCTAAAGCAAAGGAAGGATGAGACCCTGATGGAATTCCTTGTCCGTTGGCGAACGGAAGAGGCCGAAGTGGAGGACATGGATGACAGGTCGGCCATTGCCATGTTCATCTCCGCCCTGAGGGCGGGGGATCTATATAAAAGCCTGCACCGCAAAACGCCAAGGACCTACACCTCGCTGATGATGAAAGCAGACCGTTATGCGGAGGCAAAGGAAGCGAACCGTCTAAAACACCTGGAGGAGGAAGCAAGAGGTCGCGAACGGAAGGGCCCTCAAAGTCCGGGGGTAGCATGACCTCCCACCCCCGAAGGGGCAGGGAAGAAGGGAAACCCAACCCAGGGAACAAGCCCCACGCGGGTTCTCGTATGCCACCCTGGGCACCAGCACCCCCTCGGGCAGGGCACCTCACTTGGTACCCTTCACCCCTCTGAGAGCCCCGCCAAGCGACATATTGGCTTACGCCGAAGAATGTCATCTGGTGAGAACTCCAGACCCGCGCCCCGACCCCTCGGGGGCGGACATGTCAAAATATTGCAAATACCATCGTTGTCATGGGCACAACACAAACGACTGTCAAGCGTGGAGGAAAGAAATAGAGAGACAGATACAGGCTGGCAAGTTGGGTAACTTTATAGATTGGGACAGGATGGCCAAAAGGGACACGCGGGGAAGGGGTGCAACACCCCAACTGCCGCAAACCGGGAAAGAAAAGGATAGAGATGAACCTAGTCGACCAGTAATTAACGTCATATTTGGAGGGGAAGCCTTAGGGGAACAGGCCTTCGTGGGGGCTGTCGATGACCGCCCGGCCACGAAGAAGCGTCGACGGGAACCCATCTGGTTCTCGGACAAAGACCTCCCGGCGAGGTCAACCACCCCGAAGGACGCCCTCGTGATCTCGATGGTGGTCAACGGCGCGTGCGTAAGGAGAGTACTAGTCGACACCGGAAGCAGCGTCAACGTCATGTACCATGACGTATTCCTGAAGCTGGGGCTCAGCGAGGACCAGCTCACACCCGTACGGACCCCGTTGGCCGGGTTCACCGGAGACACGGTTGAAACGGAAGGATCAATAACTCTGCCAGTAAAGCTGGGCACCCCGCCCCGCATTCGAGAAATGCACATGGAATTTGTTGTAGTCAAAGTGACGTGTGCCCACAACCTCATCTTGGGGAGACCAGGGCTGGTCGGCTTAGGAGGACTCATCTCGATGGAGCACTTGTGCCTAAAATTCCATACGGTGGCAGGAGTGGGGACCATTAGGGGAGACCAGCACTTAGCTCGAAAATGTTATAGCACGGCATGTGAGAAACTAGTGGCAGGCCCCCTGCCGGTTCATACTGTAGAACCGGAGAGGGAGAGAGGTACCGGACCAGAACCTGCAGTGGAGCTAGAAGAAATCCCACTACACCCAAGTCGCCCCGACAGGTGTGTTAGAATAGGCAAAGGACTCGACCCTGAGTTACAGGAGCAGGTAATGGCCGTACTAAGAGCATACTCCATAATATTCGCTTGGGGCCCAGAGGACATGCCGGGTATAGACCGCTCCATTATCACACACAAATTGGCGGTGGATCCGAGTTTCCGACCCATTAAGCAGAAACGCCGCCACCTGTCGGCCGATCGAAGAGCTTTTGTGAAAGTGGAGGTCGACACGTTGTTGGCAATAGGTCATATCCGAAAAGTGATGTATCCGGCATTGCTAGCCAACGTTGTGCTGGCCCCAAAACCCCCCACATGGCGAATGTGCGTGGACTACACGGACCTCAACAAAGCTTGCCCTCAGGATCCCTTTCCCTTACCCCGCACCGACCAGCTAGTAGACGAAACCGCCGGGTGCCAACTGCTTAGCTTCATGGATGCGTTTAAGGGGTATCACCAGATATTCATGGCGAAGAAAGATGAAGAAAAAATGGCATTCGTCACCCCGGATGGTGTATATTGCTATAGAGTCATGGCTTTCGGCCTGAAAAATTCGGGCGCCACCTTCACCCGCATGGTGGCAGAAGTATTTAAGGACTTGCTTGGCAACATCATGGAGGCCTACGTTGACGATATGCTGGTAAAAAGTAAGGAGGCCTCGACCCATCCGGAGTATCTAGCCAAGTGCTTCGAGATCATGAAGCAAAAGAACCTGCGCCTAAACCCAAAAAAATGTGCATTCGCAGTAAAGGGAAGAATATTTTTAGGCTTCATGGTCACCCATAGGGGAATCGAGGTAAATCCTGAAAAGGCGCAGAGCATCCTGTAGATGAGACACCCCACCACGGTGAAGGAGGTCCAGCGATTGAACGGGAAGTTGGCTGCACTAAGTAGATTCATGTCAAAACTGGCGGAAAAATCATTGCCCTTCTTCCAGGTGATGAAACAGAAAAATGGTTTCGCTTGGACCCCTGAATGCCAGGAAGCCTTCGAACAATTCAAAGCATACCTAGCATCGGCGCCCATCCTGTCGAAGCCAGAGAAAGGCGAGGTGTTATATGTATATTTGGGGGTGGCGCCAGCCGCCATTAGCTCGGTGCTGGTGAGAGAGGACATGGGAGTCCAAAAGCCCATCTATTACGTGAGCAAAGCCCTCCATGACGCTGAATTAAGATACACTCCCCTTGAGAAGACGGTATACGCCCTCATCCGAACCGTGCGAAAGTTGGTGTACTACTTTCAAGCGCATCACGTGATAGTACTGACAGACCAACCCTTAGGGTCGATCCTAAGAAATCCGATATCCTCGGGCCAGATGGTGAAGTGGGCGATGGAACTCACGCAATATAGCCTGGAATACCGCCCGCGGGCGGCTATAAAAGGTCAAGCATTGGCAGACTTCATAGTGGAATGCACCATCCCCGAGGAGCCGGGCAAATCAGATAGGAAGTCCAGAGACTGGGAAATGTACACTGACGGGGCGTCTAGCAAGAAGGGGTACGGGGGCGGAGCAATACTTATATCCCCGGAAGGGTTAAAGGCTTACCAAGCCTTCAGGTTTAACTTCCCGGTGTCTAACAACAAGGCAGAGTACGAAGCCTTAGTAGGCGGGTTGAAATTGGCCAGGGCACTCCAAGTGAGTAGTCTGACAATCCGATCCGGCTCCAGGCTCGTGGTGGGGCACGTAAACAACCAGTTCGAAACTCGAGAGAACCGGATGAGGCAGTACAAGGAGCTGGTACAAAGGGTGTTGGCCGACTTCGAGCGATGGGAGTTGGTTCAAATCCCTAGAGCAGAGAACGGGGAAGCCGAACTCCTGTCTAGAGTCACGCAGGGCTTGGAGGACCATTTGGGGTATGTCTCCCAGATAATCACCACTGTCAATGTGAGCGCGCCCAGCATCGAGAGGGAGGAAGTATGTGTCATCCACCCCGCCCCGGACGAATGGATGCAGGAGATGATTCTTTATGAAAAACATGGGACCACCCCGAACGACTCGACGAGGGCACGTAAAGTGGTAACTATGGCCCCATCGTACCAAATAATAGACGGCAATCTATTCAAGCTATCCTTCGGGGGGCCGCTACTCCGTTGCCTAACTAAGGTCGAGGCAGACGAAGTACTGGCTGAAATGCACGAAGGGGTGTGCGCGGCCCACCAAGGGGCCCAGACCCTCACACGAAAAATCATCCTCCAAGGATACTATTGGCCCCGCCTGAGGGCTGATTGCTTAGAGTATGTGAAGAAGTGCCCCGCATGCCAACACTTCGCGATACTCCCCGGCCGACCGGCGTCCTACTATACCCCGGTGACATCCGCCATCCCCTTCGCGCGCTGGGGCATAGATCTGCTAGGGCCTTTTCCTAGGGGTGTGGGCGGCCTGAAGTTCATAATAGTGGCGGTAGACTACTTTACCAAGTGGGTAGAGGCGGAGCCCCTCGCCTCGATCACGGAATATCAGTGCCGAAGATTCGTGTGGAAGCACATATTCACAAGGTTTGGGGTACCTCTACAAATAGTATCGGACAACGGCAAACAATTCGACAATAAAAACTTCACTCGCTTCTGCGCATACCACGGGGTGGAACACGTCAAGGCAGGAGTAGCATACCCCCAGGCTAACGGGCAAGTAGAAAACGTGAACCGCACCCTCCTGGACGGCATAAAGAAGAGAGTAGAGACCGCCGGGTCTGCGTGGTACGAAGAATTGCCTACTATATTATGGGCATACAGAACCACCCCCAGGAAAGCCACCAGAGAAACACCCTTCGCCCTAACATATGGGTGCGAGGCTCGAAATCCTCTAGAATCCGCCATACCCACCGAGAGAAGTGTTACAACTCTGGGCGAAATGACAAAACCATGAGAGTGGAGTTAAGTCTTTTGGACGAAAGGAGGGAGACGGCTAGTCGACACATGGCCGCATATCAAAGGACAGTAAAACGTTACCACGATTCGCGGGCACGACCGAGGGGCCTCCAGGAGGGTGATTTAGTCTTACGTAGAAGGGAGGCTAGCAAACCCCTACAAGGTGGCAAATTGGCACAAAATTGGGAAGGTCCATATCGAATTCGCCAGGTGGTTCGGGAAGATACTTACAAATTGGAAACAATGCAGAGGGTCCCAATCGACCGGGTGTGGAACACCCACCATCTGAAGAAGTTCTTCCAATAGTTGAACAAACGAGGTAAATAAGCCATTCATTCGGAATTGATCCGAGAAAAGGCATTTAGCGAGTTTTCCATCGAAATGGCAATAAAACTACCCACCCCGGCGGCGCACAGGTTGTACACTCTCCATAATTGTGTGCGCGGGTGGTACATTTCTTCATACCTCCCTCTCTTACTTCAATGTACAAATAAAATCCAATGTCGCGGCACCGGACTCGCAGGATAGTTGGTCCATGGCGTGGATAAGGCGATTGGGGCGTGTGTGTTGCGTGGAGGCAACCCACATGCGCGCATGGGACCGCCCGGCGGTCCATGCGTTGGTTAACTATAAGGCGGGGCGTGTGAGTTGAGGCGCATGGGACCGGCGGTCCATGCATTGGTTAACTATAAGGCGGGGCATGCGAGTTGCGTGAAGGCAACCCATGCGCGCATGGGACCGCCTGGCGGTCCATGCGTCGGTTAACGGAGCATGTGAGTTGCGTGGAGGCAACCGCATGGCGCATGGGACCGCCTTGCGGTCCATGCAATGGTTAACCATAAGGCATGTGAGTTGCGTGGAGGCAACATGGGACCGCCTGGCGGTCCGTTGGTTAACTATAAGGCGGGGCATGTGGGTTGCGTGGAGGTGAACCACATGCGCGCAGGGGATCGCCTGGCGGTCCATGCGTTGGTTAATAAGGCGCATAGGTTGCATAGCTCGGGGCAACCCGCGTGCAACGGGTAGATGGACCAAGTAATAAGGCAATAAGGCGTGGGCAAGTGAGTTGTATTGCTTGAGGCGATGGACCAGTGTGGGTGTGTGAGGTGCATGGCAAACCCGCAGGGAGAACAGCCCATGCGGGGTTAAAGAGGCAAATGGGAGTTAGGCAAAAAAAAAATAATAATATTAATAATAATAATAATCCTTGCTGGCGAAATATGTCTTATAATTCATACATGACGGAAATGGAACAAAATACGACGAGCTAACAAAAAACAAAAGAACATCTATGCTAAAGGAAGCTGGAAATCTTGGAAAACTATCCCTATGGAGCTGCAGAACCTACTGCCGATCCGGAAAAGCCAGATCCAGACGTGAAATGGAGACTCACAGACGGATCCACACTCCCAACAGCGCCGGAGCCTCCTACCGGATCTGACGGCAAGGCCACGGATGATGTCCCCCCGGCTCTCTCCGGGTTCATAAGGAACCCATCTGCAGGGGTGGTAGTGGAGGTGGGCATGGCTGGAGCAGGAGGACGACGGAGGGGAAGATACTCTGGCAACTTCCACCCCGCAATGTTGAAGGACGTGAAGCGACAACGCAACTTACCATATAGCTGATCCTGCATATCTCGCTGCCCCAAATAAAAGGCCGCCTCGCATTCTCGCACAACCCTCGCATGCCCTTCGTCAGTATCTCGCAACCAAACTTCCGCAACAGGCCCCATAGCAGACTTACCTCCCGCAGTAATCGCCCACTCCTGAAGAACATGCACGAGAGGTGGGCCCAAATAGGCCAGATAGTCTTGTTCATCGTGCCATCCGGACATGGCATCTACCATAGCTTGACCAGAACGCTCAGGAGAAGACAACCAATACCTGAGCAGGCCTGGCATACGCGAGCAAGCATAATCGTCAGCCGCGCGGGAGAAATCCTCCGTCCCCTACCAATCCTCTATGGCATGCGCCTTGGCGCGCTCTAAGGCGCGGGCATGAGTGACCTGCTATTCCTCGTGTTCGCCCTGAAGAGTCGAGTGGGCAAGTTGCAGATTCGTGTGGCACTACAAAAAAACGCCTATATAGTGACGGATTTAGCGACGGACCTATTCCGTTGCTAAATTAGCGACGGAATAGCGACAACCTAGCGACGGATTTTATGTTTTTTGTTAAATTGATATTTAGCGACGGATTAGCGAGGGGTTTGTGACGAATATTGCGACGGAATATTTCCGTTGCTAAATACGTAGTTAATTTTAGCGGTAATTTTGGCGCAAAAAATAATGACAAATTAGCGACGGATTTACGACGAATTTTGCGCGAGCAGACTCCATAATGTTAATTATTACATATTAGCAACGGATTTATGAATCCGTAGCTAAATATATAAGGTGTAATTTTTTCTTATAACGTTTTAGCGACGGATTATTAAATCCGTCACTAAATATACAAGGTGTAATTTTTCTTATAGTATTTTAGCGACGGATTATTGAATCCGTCGCTAAATATACAAATTATAATTTTTTAATAATATTTTAACGACGGATTATTTAATCCGTCGTTAAATATTAGATGTGAGAATTCTTTCTTAATATTTTAGCTACGGATAATCCGTCGCTACTTTAACCTAATAATAATTTAAACGTCGATTTTTTTTAATTTCTTCTCTATTCGGCTTTTAGCTTGCGAAACCACCCCCGCCTCCACTCAACTTGCAAGACCACCTCCGCCACCGCAAGATGCAGCCATGTCGCAATCTCTCCCAGCTTCAATACTGGACGGTCGCGAGTCCAAACACTCAGGTATGAGATCGTCTTTTTCATCTCATTCTTTTTTTGGATTTTCTTCGTAGGCTCCAATTCCGGCGATCCAACGGTACAATCATCAAACTGATGATTGGAATGGCCTCGGATCATCGTCGCGTCCCCTTGTCGGCTTGTCGCTACTCAGATTGAAGATCGTCATCCGGCGACTGGCATGGAAGCATGGTTGCAATAGGCGCTAGGCGCTAGTCGGGCGGTAGACTAGCGCCTAGCGCCTAAGCGGTCTAGGCGGCGCCTAGGCGGTATCTAGGCGGTTCTAGGCGGCGACCTATAAAAACAAAAAAATAATTCATGTGTGTGGGTGTATGTCATATATTATATTATATATATTATATATCTCTCTCTTACTTCTTTTACTTATATAAATAAATAAATTTAAGTATATATAAATATAATAATAAAATTAACAACGCCGACTCGCTCGAGTTAACTCGACTAACTCTGCCGAGTTGGGAGAGTTAACTCGGCCAAATTCGGCCTAGTCGGCCGTCAACTCGGCCTAGTCGGCTGAGTTAGGCGCTAGGCGGCCTCCTAGGCGGCCGGCCACCTAGGCGGACGCCTAGAGAGCAATTCGCCTCGGTCTAGGAGCGCCTAGCGCCTAGGCGGGTGCCTAGGCGGCCTAGGCGGGGAGTTTTGCAACAGTGCATGGAAGATCGGACGCCGCTGTCCAATTTCTGGTCGCTTCGGCTGGCGGATGGATGTGATATATGCGGCATTGGGGTCGCCTCCTCGATCGCTTCAATCTCTACAATTTGCAGTATCGTCCCTCATGAGGTTTCCAGAACCCTAGCTCTGGTGGTCGGAGTTCCGCCGCAGCAAACTGTGGTCGTGGGCGGCAATGGGGTAATGTGACTGGACCTCCGATGCCTCAGACCAATTCTCGACCATCTTCTTTCGTTTTTTGTCAAGATGGTACCCAGGTGCGTATTGGCCAGAACCATGGTGGTATTTCGGCAACACAAATAATATGTCAAAAAATCCTTAAAAATAATTCGGCAAGACCAAGGGTCAAGCTGCTGTCTTTGCAAAATTCTGGAGTTAATTATGCTTTGAATTCCCATTTACATAATTCGAATAAACAACATTCTACTCTAATTTCTAATGAAGTTGGTATTGCAAGTGTGCCTAATCAGTCTTTTGCTCAACTTTTTTCTTCCAAGTCTGTGAGTCGTAATGTGCCTATTTCAAGTCATATCCCTGTTCCTATTATTTCTGAAAAATGTGTTGAAATGCATAGAGGTGAGGCTTGCATAACTTTTGAGGATAATGAAGTGCAACAAATGAATTAAATTGAAAATATAATGCTGGTTAGTAAGTTCTCACATGGACGTCCTTTGTTGAGTGTTATTCGTGAATACTTTGAAGTTGTTTTAGCTAAGTAAAATATAGCACTTTTTAATGATCATGGCTCAGTTTGCAGAAAGAGATGTTTAACTCTATATATTAATGTCATTTTTTAAGATCTTGGTTGCTTAGCTTAAGAAATAAATGAAACGGAAGCTTATATTAAGGTCAAATGAAGAAAGGGAAACTAATATGATAGCAATGCAGGCATTATTTTGACTGTGCATGCTTGAATTTCCTTCATCATTCTTTATTAATGCATATTCTATCTATTTTTAAGATGGTTACCACACATTTCGAGGAGGATTCTGGAACTACTTTAGTATGGGTAAGTTTATAATCTTCCTTTACTTTACTCTGGTTAATATCTCCTCATTCATTTTGAAAATTCTCTTTAGTTCATAAAGAGTTTATATATGACTACTTTATTTATCTAGGATCCATGTATTCTCTAACTTTGCTTTATAAATAGTGCAAGATGCAAAGTGTTTGTGTTATTAGTTAAACATCATTTGTGAACATTAGGCTATTTCATTCTATTATCTGTATCTGAAGAGAGAATGAGGTGGGTTTTTATATTATTTTAGGTGTAGAGTCTACTGTTTTCTTAGTTATTTTATTAGAAGGTTCTGTTTTAGTTTAGCTTTGAGTGCTGCATTAAAATTGTAGAATCTACACAATATCCACAAGTTTTGTTGCTACACCGTTTAGATATGTCACTGTGACCCCTATCTAAAAGTGAGTTCTTCCCATGTATTGAAAGCACCAATATCTTATACATATAATTAACTTCAAGTCAGACTGTCAGTAAACAATTTTAATGTGCCTTTATCAGTATCCTGTGCATGGAGATACTTTTCATTTTCATTTTATGTTGTGTTTTCTTGATTTTCATATGTTAACTGTGCAGGGATGGATGCACAAGTTTCTTATACGTTTCACAAAGAGAGAAAGCTACATCCAAAAAAATTCAAAAACCAATTAGTTAATCAGGTGCTCAACTACCCAAAAATTTCAAATTTTCAAAATGATTCCAAGTCTCATAATGATAATTGAAGCTTATATTACCTGATGTATTTGACTTTCTTCTTAATTTCCTTCGTAATGATTTTTCTCCCTCTATTTCAATTAGACTACCTATTGCAAAGCTTTGCTTTGATCTAAATAAGATTCTCTTCATGAATTTAAATGGATGGGATTGGGACTGAAAGTGGTTGCACTAAGCAGTATTTTATGCATTTAGGTTACTTGGGTTTCAATTAAATGTGATGTGATTTGGTTTTATATATGTGTAGGCACACAGAGTTTGGTTTGAGTTCCATAAGGGTGCTGCTGACCATACATTCATGAGGATTGACAGCGAATCATGGCAACAACCCCTTCCTCTAGACTCAGACACTGTTGTTGTGGAAATTTCTCATTCTTCCCACTTCTGCTCTCATATTACATGGACGAGTTGTGTCGCAATTGCATTCTTCCCACTTTTATGCCACGACCTCAACTACTCAAGTTGGACATTCTTCTAATTCAAATGTAGAAAATATAGGATTGTGTATTAATATATTTGGTATCATTTCTAACGATGTAACACGTTAAAATGTTATACTTTTGTTATTTTTATTGACATTGAATTTTTTAATATAACATATTTTGTAATTATATTATTGACCTTTTATATTACAGGTTTGATATTAATTAATTGGTAGATTATTTTTAAAAAAAATTAGCGATACACAAAAATCGTAGTAAATTCGTAGCTAAATAAATACCTGAAAATTTAGCGACGGATATTTCCGTCTCTAAGGTGTAACTAAATCGGACCTATAGAAACAAATTTGCGACGGAAAATTTAGTCGCTAAACATAGTGACGGACCTTAGCGACGGATATTCCGTCGCTAAACTTAGCAACGAAATTTTCTGTTGCTATTTCCTTACAAATTTTGTCATTCAAATCGTCGTGGAGAGGAAATTAGCGACGCATATTTTTAGGTTTAGCGACGGAAAAATCCGTTGCTCAATTTAGCGACGGAAAAGAATTGCGTCGCAAAATTTTAGCGACGCCACTTTTAGCTACGGATTGATTCCGTCGCTAATCCGTCACTAAATGCTTTAGCGACGGATTTTTCCTATTTTAGCGACGGATTTTTCCGTCGCTATTTTCGCGTTTTTTTTGTAGTGTGGGCTGTTTTGAGGACGTCAAATTCCATCAACGCAGTCTTGAGGGCATCCAGTTCCTTCAACGTGGCCTCGTGCCTCACCTGAAGATCTTGATGGCGTTCTCCTAGCTCCCGAAGCGCCTCTTCCGAGGCAGCATAATCCTGGGAAGCCTCCTACAAACGCTGTTGAAGCCCGATGGCCTACATAGAGGCCTAAAACAAAAACAAAAACAAAAACAAAAAAAAAAACAAAAAGAGGTTAGGACCAGAAATGCTCGGTACCTTCGAGTAACATCCATCAGAGGTACTCACATTCATCAAATCCCCCACCAAATGCGAACTCAAGGCGTCCATAGGACTGTTGTCCATCCAAAACCGAGTCTGGGCAGGTACCATCTCTCGCACCCCGCGACGTATGAAGTTGATATGATCCGAGTGATACGGGCGAAGTGGCCTGGGACGAGAGGTTCGGCTGTGGCCCCTCGCGAACAGGGGATCATGGGGATCATACTCGATTGATGGAGACCTGGGAGGCCCAGAGGGGCGATCGACCCTAGCAGGGCTGTCGAGAGCGATAACCGGGGGAGCTACACGAGAAGGAGAGAAAAGGACACCAGACTCCACGCCATCCAAGGTGGGATCAGCCATCACACCGACTGAGGACTCCTCATCGTCCGACTGAGTGTGCGAAGGAGTGGGCTTACCACGGGTATTGTACACCCGGAGCATGCTGGGCGTACTGGAAACAGGGGCTGCGTGGCACACATGATGAGTTAAAAAAAAAAAAAAATAAGAGAGAGAGAGATCGAGAGAGGGACAGAGCACTCACGTAAAGGAGGACCATCGCTGAGTTGATTCACCAATAAGGGGTCATGATATCTCCGATGGTCGTGGGGGCCATCTCCGCACAGTTTGGCTCGGTCTACGTCCAACCCCTCATAAGAAGGCGCCACGAAAGGAACAACGAATTGAACCCAGGTAGTGCTGAAACCATATCCGGCTGCCCCAGGGTTGTAGCTCACGTACACAAACTTTTCCTTCCAATTCTTAACCAAGGACGGCAAGGAGGTTACAAAGGAATACCCGGATATGGGTTGAAGGTGGAGGAAGGGCTCGCTCTGGTTCACATGAAATACATGCAGTAAGAGAGATAGAGAAGGGGTTACCTTAACCTCTCGGCACCGGGTGATGAAGCATGTGATGAACCTGTGTCCATTAGGCGTGAGTTGACAAGGTGCGATGTTGTGACTCGCGAGAAACGCCAGCGTCAGAGGATGGGGTGGAAACTGTAAACCCCCCTGGATCGCGTGATAGTGGACTGCCATAACTCGGTTGTCAGGAGGTTCAACAATATTTGTCGCGAGGGACCATCATCTGCACCCCTTCTCCCAGCTACTCGTCTAGGGAATTCAACTCCGGCTGCATGAGTTTTGACCGAACGCCGCGCGGGACCATGGGATCCAGGCTGCGGCCTTGGGTGGAAAATGGAAGCGAAGTATGGGAAGAGGATGGGGGCCTGGTGCGCGAGAGGGTGTCCATAATCGTGGGCATGGTTTGCATAGGAGTGAAGAGTGAACGGGTGATCCCGAAGGTTCCAAAACCAGTGTTGGGAGGCGAAATAACCATGAGCTCGTTGGGTGTCAGGGGTCGGGGTGGTATGTCTTGCGGTGGTGATGAGGCGAGGTGAGACCGCGGGGATGTGGCGGTCGGCGGTGGCGTGGCTTGGGCGGGTGACTGTCCGGGGGTGTTGTTCGGCTGCATGGCGGGATGGTGCGGTGCTGGCTGGGCGACGGCGGTGTGTGGGGCGGTATGGCTGCGAGGCGTGGCTGCGCGGCTGGGCGACGTGCGGCCGTGCAGTTGCGGAGCGAGGCGGCGACGGGCGATGGGCGGTGCGATCGTTGCGGAGCAATGCGGCGCGAGGGAGCGACGCGGTTGCGAACCGAGGCGGCGACGGGCGATAGGCGGTGCGATCGTTGCGGATCGATGCGGCGCGAGGGGGCGACACGGCTGTATGGCGTGTGGTGGTGGGTTGCGACGGTCGGACTGCGGGGGTGGCGTGACTGTGCCTGAGGCGGCGGTAGAGAGTAATGGGTGAGGGTTTAGGGATTGTGTGGGAGAGTTAAGGTTCAGAATGTGGTATATTAATGGCTAGGGTTAGCTTTAAATAAGGGTGGTGGTTCCTGAAATCTGGGAATTCCATGAATAGTCCAATTCTGATTCGAAGACTTATTCTTACTTCATTTGGGAACAAGTTACCTAAAAGAAGTGGGGGACTCGTGATGGGGATATTGGGTACGGGCCGTAGAAAACTGGGCTTGGGTCGGTGGGCCAAGCCAAGGCAGATCTAGGAGGCCCACATGCCTCCATTGGCCGTGGGTGGCGCCGGCGGGGCCTTGGGGGCGTCGGTGGGCGCGCTGGTGGCGCCCGGCCACGGCGCGGCCAGCGCGCCAAGTGCGTGGCCGCACCGCGGCCCGGCACCCCCTTCGCGCCCGCGTCGCGCACCGCGGGGGCCGGAGGTGTGAGGTGTGGGGGTGTGGCGTGTGAGGCGGGGGTACGTGGACCACGTGGCACGAGTAGCGGGGTGAAGTCTCTGAAGCGTACACGTGGACGGCTTAGGAGGGGGGTGGCTCAGTATAAATAGGGGGCGCGGTTGTCATGAGAGATACATCAGAAACACGGGAAATACTACGGTCTAGTGGTATCGCTTCTTATTCTCAACCCCTTGTCGCGGGTTCGATTCTTGTAATTACCTTTGTAATGCTTGGGTCTTAGACCCGGCCTTCTATGTCCGGTTTATGGTGGACCCGATCCCGTTAAAACCATCAGTACTCATAATGATTACAGTTTTTTTTTTAAATCAATGATGGTATACTCATTAATTAGTATAACTTCAATATTGTTATGTAAATATATCTATTGTATAATCTGTTCATCTATACTTGTATCCTTGTATGTAATGTTGTCGTTCTCATATCGTTATGTAAATATATATCTATTGTATAATCTGTTCATCTATACTTGTATTATTGCATGTAATGTTGTGGTTCCCATTATATTATTTCATAACATCCTTTATGAACATATTTCTCAATGTATATGCTCATCGTCATTAAGTATGAATGAAACTGTAAGTAAATAGTAAACATATTTCTCATTATTATCATTATTATTATTATTATTATTATTATTATTATTATTATTATTATTATTATTATTATTATTATTATTATTATTATTATGAAGATGCTCTCATTCATCACCAACATCATTGTAAATGTAATATCTAAATGCAAGGAACTCGGGTTCAATCAATAGTGTTTGATAATGACATTGGAATGTATGATATCACTTTACAAACCAACAAATGTTACATCATCTCAAATGTCATTCTCAAACCTGTCCGGATGAACGATAAAGTACTTTATCACAAATACAATTACACATAGATTTTAAATGGTTGGATCGGTGTCCAAACAAGTGACAATGATGACACGCCATTTGCTCCCATGTAAGTGGTTTATTTGTCTCTACTTACTTTAGTTGTAAATTTGTAATTTAGCTATTTACAATTTCGTTATGTTTTATTAAAATATATAAGCATCGAGACTATTTCTTTGATTTTTATTAATTTAGCATTTTTTTCTCTCTCATTATTATATGACTACTTTAACAAATTAAGAAACACTAATTTAAAAATACGCATTGAACAATGGTTTAATCGCGCAACGCGCGTTTAATAACTAGTATATAATATATATTGTATTGGGAAAAGTCAGGTCTTACATTTGTACCACCAAATACAAGACTTCTATGCCGGAGGGTTCTCTAGTCAAGGTGGGATGAGAAATCAACTCTACAAGGGACAACATTATAGTGCGCCGACTGTAAACGCGAAAAACTTGAATTGTATATATTCAAAATTCAAAGTATATCGGTTACAATAAGTAGTGTGTATCAAACGAAAAAGGGTACAATCTCTGTATAGAAGTCTTCTGATTCTCTACTAGAAGTATGCCGATTTGAAGTGTGCCGAATTCGGAATATGCCGAATTGGAAGTGTGCCACGTTCAGAGTATGCTGAACTGGAAGTATGCCTTGTTGTGCTGACTTCGGAGTATGCCGAACTAGAGGCGTGCCGAGTTATACCGAGTTATCCCGAGTTATGCCGAGTTCTGCCGAGCTGTGCTGAGTTCGGGGTATGCCGAGCTGTGCCGAATTCGGGGCAGGCCGAACTGGAAGTAGGCCGAGTTCAGAGTATGCTGAACTGGAGATATGCCGAGCTATGCCAAGTTCGGGGTATGCCGGACTGGAAATAGGTCGAGTTCAGAGTATGTTGAACTAGACTTATGCCGAGTTGGAGGTATGCCGAGTTCAAAGTATGTTGAACTGGACTTATGCCGAGGTGGAGGTATGCCGAGTTCAAAGTATGTTGAACTGGACTTATGCCGAGGTGGAGGTATGCCGAGTTCAAAGTATATTGAACTAGACTTATGCCGAGTTGGAGGTATGCCGAGTTTGGTACTCAAACGGCGTGCTCCTCAGTGCAGATATACTGCAGGCGTGCTCCCGGTGCAAATAATTGCAGGTGCTAGGTGCAAATAAATTGCAAGCGAGTCCTTCGTGTAAATAAATTGCAGGCGTGTCATCCCGGTGCAAATAAATTGCAGGTGTGTCTTCCCGGTGCAAATAATTGCAGGTGCTCGGTGCAAATAAATTGCAAGCGAGTCCTTCGTGCAAATAAATTGCAGGCGTGTCCTCCCGGTGCAAATAAATTGCAGGCGTGCTCCTCCCGGTGAGATGCAGATCTTCAGAGCTTCAAAATCTTCTAATCTTCAATGCCTTCAATGCCTTGTTTAATCTTCAAAATGATACCACTATTTATAGTGGTGGGGTGTAGGAAAAAGCTAACAAACCTCATCCCTTGAATTTAATTTAATATTTTGAATTAAATTCAAGGAATGTACCTTGACACCATCACGTCCAAGTTCATGATTTTTTATTTTTGAACTTGATTTATAATATCCACATCTTTCCAAAAATTATATGATCCACATGTATTTTTGATGGGCCAAACCAAGTCCAAGCCCGTCAATTTGAGCAGCCCAATTGATAGTCTGGTGCAACTCAATTAAATATAATCCTTGAATTTGGGCCAACAGTTCAGCAACAATTACTTTAAATTAATTAATTAGGCCAACCAATTATATATTAGGCTATTTAATCAACCCAATTAAATAAATATCAGCCCAATTTAATTAATTAAAGCAATTAATTTAACAACCGGTTATCGATCACGGCCCAATAACATTCTTTAAATTTTCGATGCTTACAAATTGCCCCTTCGAAACTTGCTTGGCGTGGTCCAAACGCAAAGAGAAGGGAGTCTCGAAATTAATCAGTTGTCCAAGAGTCCAGATTACCCAATAGACGCCATTTTGATTTCAATGGCCCAACAATAGATGTCCACATTACACAAATCAATCTATTTTGACTTCGAAGCCCATCTCATTTTTTAACTTTAGCCAAATCTCCATTCTAATTTTAGCTAAAGTAAATATCTCTCCAAAATTTGATAGAAGCTTAACCAGGTAAGCCGAACCAGCATTTGACTTGCTAACTTATTAAATCCAATAAAACCAAGTCCAAATTCATTTCACAAAGATATCCTTATCATGCAGAATATATCTCTTTCAAATACGATCCATATAGCTACTTCAAACTAAATTGGAGTGTTTCAAGGCTCCCACTCAAACTCAAAGACTGTGTACCACACACTATAAATAGCCCTACATTCATTCTTTGGAATGTATATCAGCCGAGGGGAGAGCGAACTACAGGTAATTCCCAACTTTAACTTATGCCCCATTCATGCATGTATACATATTTGTCTTTAATTTTTGCAGCTTTCATCTACTAATGAGAAGTGAAACAAATAAATGAAAACATTGGATGGGACTCTCTAGGAATTATCTTCCCAGAGACTTTGGAACGGGAACACTTGGGAATGAATTTTCTCGAGTCGTTGTCCTCCATTGTCGGATTTTACGCCACCGGCCACCATCGTCGAAGACAAAAGCCGTCAAAGCGTCGCCTGGCACATGCTCCGGCATGTTGCCGTTGTGGTCGCACTCGTCTCGGAATTAATTTTCCGGAGGTGTTTTCACCATTGTTAGATCTTCACCGCCGGCTACTGTCGTCGGAAAAGCCGCCGCTGCCTTCACTGCCTTGAAAAGAAATTATGTTTTCTTTTTTTTTTTATGCTCACCGTGCACCATAGAGCTGCCGCCACCGTCCTTGGAGAAGAAAGCTGCTAGGTGCTCACCGAGCACGTGCTCCGGCACGTTGCCGTCATGTTACGAACCGTCGCCGAACAACATTGGACCGAGGGCTACTTGAGAATGAATTTCTCAGGTTATCTCACGCCATTGTTAGGACTTCCTCGCCGCCACCGTAGGGTGTTGCCCCGGCACACCTCTGTTGCTCTGTTCCTCTACGAAACAGAGGTGGCTGGTGAGCCTTCGCTGGAGTATGTCTCTTTCTTCGCCAAAGCAACTGCGTTCGTCGACAGAGGAGATCGCCACAGAGGTCGCCGTATGGTCACCGCGCTGCTTCAAGAGAAATTTATGTTTCGCTCCAGCTTAATCACAACTGAAGGGAGACCCAACGTAAACGGTCTTCATAGAGCCTTGTGCTCTACTTTTTCCTTTGACGTGTCTGAGGCTCCTTTCTTTAACTTTGCATGGTCCATGGCTCCACGAGTCACTTTGCATGTGTTTAATTTTTCGCACAGCCCAATGTATTTCATCTCCCTTGCGTGTGGATATATGTGTACATAATATGTGGCTGCCACAGCTTCATTCACTGCCCCTTGTTATTTTTTTCTTCACTTGCGTGGGTACATGTGAGTGTAATACATATATGATAATATATATGTAATGCACTATTCATATTAACCCACACATATGTTTGTTTTGTAGGTAGTGTAGACACGTATATATATATATATAATATATAATCCCTCAACTTTGTCAGTTTGTGTGTAATTTTGCTTTGCTTTGCTTATTTTTTTTTTTTTTCTCTTGTTGTTTTGTGGTAGTACACAGTACATATACATATACATAATTCATTTTTGTTTTTGTTGTTCTCCCCCATACGTCGTGTATATATATATATATATAATATGTATATATATGTGACCACTGTTAATATATATATATATATATATATATATATATATATATATATATATATATATATATATATAACCCTATTTATTTATATTATATATATATTTGTTTTGGGTGTAGTGTGGGTACATAATATATATATGACAGTACGTAGGTATATATATAATATATATATGTTTGCTCTCTTTTTTTTTTTGTTTTGTTTTTTTTTTTTTTTTTTTTTTTTTTTTTTTTTTGTTTTGTTTTTGTTTTTGTTTTTTTTTTTTTCTGTTTAGCAGTACGTAGTGTATATGACGTGAAGGTTTTTGTTTTGTTGTCTTTGCAGGTTGCACAACGTAGGGTCGGAACATACATACATGTGGAGCACAATCACCACATTCATAATCCATGTTTACTTTTCCCCACTGTCTCTTTTCCCTTTGCTATTTACAAAACTCTTTCCCTTTCATCTGCTTGGAGTGCGTGTACATACGTATATACACCTCCATAATATATGTAATGTGTATGGTGTATGGCCTTTCTCTCCTTTTCAATATTACGCATGTGGTGACCACGCATATATGTTTAATCTTTCACATGCATTTCCTTTGCCTTGCTTTTTTACTTTTTCCTTATACTCCATCTAGCGTGTGCACATACAATTGCTTTATATATGCTGTATATACTTGCTTCGCCATGTAAAGTGTGTACACAACACGTCATAATATATGATAGGTAGATATATGACCATATGTGTATGCATACAACATATATGAAGTTTCCCTTAAACATTTGTCAATTTCCTTTGAGCCTTGAATTTTTTTCCTTGCTTTATAAATTGTTGACACCCCGGGCTTGGCATCTTTGATTCATATATCCAGAACCATCTTTGAACAATGGTGGAAATTTGGGAATCAGTGGGAGCTGATAAGCAAAGGAAACTTAAAATATCGAAGGATGTGACCAGGAAAAATAGCACGTCCTTCATCATCTACCCACCAATGACGCCAAGAACTCTTCCGGCCCCTACATTGCCATATCGAGTGGAAAGCTGGACCGTTGACGGTGAAGCCCAGCCGTCAAAGACATGGGTTCTACAAACCGGTCTACAACATGTGGACTACTCAAGCGCACTCCCAACCTTAGGGAGACGGATACTTGAGGGCAAGGCCTCATGGAATCAACACCCTAGCTTCAAGGGCGAGTTCAGCTTCACCAAGGGGTACTGGGAATGGACCGAGGTCATACTCAGCAAGCATCGTAACCTCTTGGAAGCCGTGACGATCTACGATGGCATATATGCCTCTTTGTTCACATATGACCATTCAACACATATCATTCAGGCGTTTTGCGAAGCGTGGTGCCCCAAGACCAACTCATTGCTTACTTCGGCCGGCGAGCTCTCGATCTCACTTTGGGACATCCATGTACTCTGCGGCCTACCAATATCTGGCGGCATTTACGACGAACATGTCCCCAATGCTTTGGAATTGACAGGGTCAGATGCTGACCATGGATTTACCCCTCAATGTTGCAAGTATCTGTTCCAAGCGTACAGTTACCTTTACAATCGGCGTAAACGACCACGTGGTGTTCGCAATCAGAAAGATGAGGATCGCTCGCTTCATGTCAACGAGTGGATAGAGTTCTGGAGTAGGAGGCCGCAAGTTTATGATAAGCTCATACTAAGTAAAAATGATAAGAGGAAGAGTCGTCCAAAGAACACCCAAAATCCAAGCGGCAAGATCCCCGCACTCAAGGGTTGGACCAAAGTGACTAGAGCGCCTTTCGTTGAGCTCGGAATTTCCCCTGAACTTGAAGAGGAGACCCACCTAGCGGCATATCTATGCTGTTGGTTGTGTGTGTTTGTACTCCCTATCAAAGCTACCCAACTTATTCGCTACACAACTTTCAAGATGGCAAGTTTGATGGCAACAAGCCAAAGGTTAAACCTCGCGATCCCTGTACTTGCGTCCATTTATGATGGACTGAATACCATATCTAATTCTGCCAACCCAGGGCAAGCTGATAGTCGCTTCTCCCTCCACTATGTGTATGGGTGGTTGTCATTTTATTACGATACCCATTTTGCAAACGATCTTGTGTCTGCTTCCCCACTAATGATCACTTACTCTGGGGAGGGTGGTGCAAGGCCTTATGGCCAAGCGGAAGCCCGTCGCAAGATCTTTAAGGCTGACGGTGTGAAATGGGCTTGCACAGGACGTCGTTTAACCAAAGATCTCAACTTTATTGATGATGGGAAGGATGACCACACCGAGGATGATGAATACTTTATGTGCCTCCGCTCTAACTTCCTTATATTACGCTAGGCTAATTCATGTACTGCAGAGCCCTACACTCCTCATCGATTTAGCCGACAGTTTGGCTATTATCAGGATGGCAGCCCTGGCATATTGGGTAGGGATGAACGTGAAGTCACACTTGCGGAGGGTTTCCAACGCTGGCGTCACTTTACACTTAGGGGCTCAGGATCACGAGTAACTTTTCCCACATCCCGAGTTACGATGAAGAAACACTTCTCACAAAGTTACAAGGATTGGTGGACCCAAGTCCATGGGGACTATCTTGAGCGCAACATTAAGGGCTTAGTTCCTACATATCTCGCCGACATGCAACAAGAGGCCAGTACCAGCAAGAAAGGAAAACGCCCAGTCCAAGAAGGTGAATTAACACCCACGAAGAGAAAGAAAGATATCGCCTCAAAACAGATAGTTGATGCGGCACCGGTCCCAAGTGGCGAGGAAAGTGAATCAATACCCGCGAAGAGAAAAAAAGACATTGCTTCAAAACAGATAGTTGATGTGGCACCGGTCCCAAGTGGCGAAGAAAGTAGTGACAAGGATCACAATTTTAAACGGGATCGGAAAAGGAATCGGCGTTCACCTTCCCCAGTGAAGGTAAATAACACATTCCTTCATCAAATATCCTTTTCCCACATTTTCGCCAGTATCTAATTTACTCATTCATCTTCTTTTTTTTTTTTTTTTTTTTTTGCCAAGACAATGTAGAAATGCCTGTTAGCGGGGAGGCTGAGTCATCAAACAAGAAGATGACTGGAAGTGACGTTGAGGAGAATGAATACTCCAATAATGCTCCAGTACAAGGTTCACTCGGGTCATAGGGTTCCCATAGTGAGTCACATCCGGATCAAATAGATATGCCAGAGGTCTCTATCTTTGATGGCAAAGACTTTGTATTGGAACAGTTTAAGGTCGCTGTTATGAATGTCTGGGACAAGCTCCGTGGAATGTTGGAGGAAACTCCCATAGAACATATTTCTTCCTTACAGGAGAGCTTCAACCGTGCGTTTGCCAGTTTGCATAAGTTGGACCTAGACATCTCGCCACTAGAGACGAGAGTGGAGGAAGTCTTTGAAAAGGCTCGCAAGTTTGATGAGTTAAGGTCTACGATCTCCGAGAAAATGTCGAGCGAGTCTCAGGGGGTGTCGTTGTCTACTGCAAAGGATGAGCTCAAGAATGCCCAAGATAAGGTCGCGCGACTTAAGGAAGATATATTAAACCAACATAAGTCGTTTAAAGCCGCACAAGATAGAGAAGCGGAACTGGAGCAAGAGTTGAAGTTAGCTCGTGCTGCGAGGGAGAATTGGGATACTTCGATTGCCAAGACTACAGAAGATCTGGGCAATGCTAAGACTGCAGCGTCGGAGGCTGAAGCAAAGGTAAATCGTATTCAGGAACTGGCTGTATTGATGTCAGAAGATGCAAAGAAACTGAAGAAGGCGAAAGGGGACTTAGAGGTCAACAAGAATGACATGCTTAACTTTAGGCTTTTCATTGACTGATGTTTTTTTCTTTAGCTTCTCTTTTTGGTTGTAAGAATTCTGTTGTTTCCTTTTCCACCTCTTGACAATCCAATGCTTTTCAGTGCAAGCTTTTCTTTTGACAATCATGTATCTCATCTTGATCTAATGAATGATTGTTTTGACGCACTACAAGAAATTTCACATTTAGCGACAATAGAAGTTGTCGCCAAAAGTATCGATTTTGGTCACTATTGCAATTAGTGACCAATTTTTGAAGTCGTCACCCGTCGTCACTATATCCTCCGTCACTATTGTAGTAGTGACGACTTTTGAGAAGTTGTCACAATTAATCAAGCCTTTTGTGACAATGCTTACGTACACTAAAAGTAGTATTTGAGTGATAACAATAGTGGTCACAATAAAAGTACATTTTGTGACGAAATATGTTATTACAAAACATTGATCTAGTGACAACTAAAATCGTTGCAATTAATTATTTTATTGTGACAACACTTTAGTCACAATTGTTGTACTTATTTGTGAGAAATGTTCTTGACGCAAAAAATGATTATCAGTGACCTAAAGAGTGGTAACAAATAATTACTTTGTTGTGACAACAATCATGGTAACAAATGTTGTATTTATTTGTGATAAAAGAAATTAACCCTAAAACAATCATTAGTGTTAACTAAAGTCGTACAATAATTCAATTTCTTGTAGCCATCATCTTCGTCACTGATATGTTTAAAAATAGTGGCAACATATTTGTCACTAAAATACTGAAAAGTAGTGGCGAAATTTGTGTCACTAAAATAAGTTGAAATAGTGTCACAATTGTCAATCTTAATGTTTTTATAAATGACCATTAATTGGTCACAATTTTTTTCTTCAAATAATATTAGCGTAATGCACACAAAATATAAAAGTATTTATTTTAAAATCTTTTCATAATTAAATGTTTTAATTTAATTATTATTTAGAATAAAATAATTCATTCAATAAATGTTACTCATCAAATTAAAAAATATATATCAAAACACTTCATTGTCTAACAAATATATGTTTTAAGAAATACAATAGAATCCAAATAAAAACTTTTTAAAATAAAATGTCTTGATTAATCTTCACTTGAGGTAGTTGATGGAGATGCATTGCTTAGCATATTTTGAAGCCCTTGATTGCTTGCTAAGTGAGCAAAAATTTGCTTGATTTCAGCAGCTTGTTTATCTAAAGCAGCTTGTGCTATTTCTTTAAATTTTGCAACTTCTTCTTCTAAATTCTTTTCACGCTTCTTTGAAGCTTCTATTTCTGCTTGAAGAAGAATATTTTCTTGGGCCTTTGAAGTTATCCCCTTAAGACCTAAACCACGTGCATAGCTTGATTTTCTTTTTAATACCAAACTAAAATGCTCAACAAGTGGTAGAGGTGCAGCTGAAATCTTTTCTTTATTCTTCTCTCCCTCTTCTTGAAGTTTATTCTACAATTAAGATAAATATTAATAATTGACTAAATTCATTTAATAAAGATTACAACATTTATATGACTATAATTTTCATACCATGATTTCCTCTCCATTTGGAACAGACCAAGTTCCATTAGATTTTGTTCTTGATGCCTTCCAAACTTCAATAGCATTTGGCCATTCATTAGAATCTTTGTCTTTCTGTAAAATAGAGAATAAAGATAAAAAAAAAAAAAAAGAAGAAATAATTAACTGCAAATTTTGCGAATAAACTAACATGACTTCAATTTTTATTATACAAAATTTACTTTACCATCTCATATGCAATTTGTACAATAGACTTTGTACCACTAACTGATTTGATCTCTTGATTTTCTCTATTATTTTTGTTTCTTTCGCTTTGGTCCTATATATAAAAAAAATTATTAGCAATAAAAAATAAAGTAGAAGAGAATCAAAAGACATAAAAGACCACAAATTGGGATAACAATAACTACCAAGTAAAATTATTACATAAAATAATTATATATTAAAATTACATTAAACTTTTGAGTCTCCCATTTATTTTCTATTAGCCATCTCCAATCATCTTCATTGACATCATTTGGACAGTCTTTGCATTTTAGATAGCTCTGGCGTAAATGATAATGTCTGTTTTTGTATTGTAATTGAACTTGTTTCATAGCATGGGGTTGCACATCATTTGACAAATTAAATTTGTCCTGCAGTATAAAAGTATATAAATTCAGTAATTAATTTGAACAAGCAATTCCAATTTTATTCTAATTTCTCATTCCAAACCTAATATAATATTGAAATTATTTAAAGTTTCAGTCTTACCTTTAAAAATAGCCACATTGTATTAATATCATCATTATGAATTGGATTTATTTTTTGTTATGACTGAACTTAGATAATTTAATTTCTAAGCTGCCTACGTACTCCTATGAAGGAGATCAAGTCAAACGTAGTTCAGATGTTTTTTTTTTTTAGGTACAACCGTTCACAGTTTAAACTTAGCAGTTTAACCACGTGCTGCATTTTTGGTGGATGAGTCATTCATTAACTTTCCATGACTCGGGTCGAGATATAATTGCTCGCAGCCCTGTTTATAAATATTCGCACAGGTTTAGGGGGGGCATAACCCAACCCTTTGCGTACATGGGGCTCTTGTTGATTTGCCTTGCCTCTACCACCGGCTTCGGGGATAAGCATTCCCAACTTCCAAGGCTCATTATGATTATAGCCAGCTTTAGCTAGAAGCCTATATGCGTTAGGGTCAAAACCCTCAATACGTTTGGTGGGCAGGACTTGGTCCGCTTCATCTATTTTAAGTGTGTCAATTCTTGCAATCGGGAAGATGAGCTTTGTAGTGTGTTGATCCACTTCCACAACTTCCTTTCCCTTTGACTTTAGTTGGGAATGCGGGTTGTCATTGCTTTTCTGGGAATCTTTCACAAAGACCTGTTTCTTTATATAGAACTTTGCATCCGCAAAGTAAGACTCAGCCTCTGCGAATGGGCTTTCATCGGTGACTACCTTTTCAATCACGCCGTTCTTTTCATACATAAAGCATTGATGCCAAGACGAGGGAACCACCCCATTTTCATGTATCCAAGGCCTTCCGAGTAACAAGTTATAAGATGTCCCCGCCTCTATGACATGGCAGACAACACTTGAACTTAGGCCTCCGACTCTTAAGTCGAGATTGATGACGCCGATTGCTCTCTGCCCTCCTTGGTTAAAGCCTTGTATCATTAGACGGCTTTGGGCGAGATCATCTGTAGACCCACCAAGGTCTTTTTGGGCTCGGAGGGATAAGATGTTGACAGCTGAGCCTTGATCAACTAGAATTCTTTTAAGTTTTTGCCCCCGTGTGTAGCCTTCGACAAACAGTGAGCGATTGTGTGGCGCACCTCCAAGTAACAAATCTTCATCCTTGAAGGTAATTTCTGCGGAGTAGGAAGATGCCCTATGCATTTGCACTTCCTCGTTTTCGGTGTGTTTAGGAGATGAACATTCTCCTACATCCACTTGCTTGTCATTGGTATTTAGGCAGGAGCTAATATTGCTTGCCCCTTGAAGATTAAATCCCTTTGGCATATATTGAGCTAAAGGAACTGGTGCTCGTGGCTGTTTGACATGCCCCTTCATCTTTGACATGCGGGCATGGCCACTTGTTGAGGATTTCGCAACCCAACTTTTCACTGTGTGCCTTGGATGTCTTATAGGCTCACTTTTCATCTTTCTATGAGTGACAATCACCCATTTTCCTTCAGATGTGCTATCATTTTGCTGTGGTTTTGAACTTTGACCAACAGCATGTTTAACGGTGAATGGGAGTGGATGCTTTCGTTGCCTCCCATATTCCTTCTCGGTACACAAAGGAGCAAATCGTCCAAGTGTAATTGAGATTTGATTTGTGCTTGCGTCGGCATCAGCAAGCTCAATTTTCCCATCTCTGGCCAGTACCATAACTTTATCCTTGAAGATAAAACACTGTTCAATCGGATGACCCAGAAGGCGGTGATACTTGCAGTAATTTGGGTCATTCACCCTTGAAGCCTCATCAGGGCGTCTCATCTCGGGCAATTCAATGAGCCTAAGGTTGAGTAGCTCATCGAACATGGGAGATACATCAGAATTCAAGAAAGGATATGTTTTCTCCTGTCTTTCTTCAAGAGTTGGCCTCCTACCTCCCCTTGACGGGCCAGAAGATGATCTCGGCCTAGGCCTTTCGTATGCTTTAGTGAAGACTGTCATTGGTGTAGCCTTCACAGTCATTGCTTCATTTTCTTGTTTTGGAAAAGGTTTATTTCCTCTCCTGAATTCTTGATTTGCAGGAGTGTTGGAGGAGTTAGACATGTTTAATACGTTGAGCTCTCCCCTAGCTTCGATGCTCAACTCCATGTCGTGAGCACGACTGGACAACTCCTCAAAGGACTTCGGCTTAATCCCTTGCAGGATATAGGAGAGTTCGAAGTGCATGCCTTGGATGCACATCTCTATTGCAGAACTTTGAGATATCCTCTCCTTGCAATTTAGGCACAATTCCCTCCATCTTTCAATGTAAGCACTGGCACGTTCGCCTTTCCACTAGACAGTGCTGGTGAGTTCTAAGAAGCTGACCGTTCTCCTTGTACTGTAGAAGGGAGTTAAGAACTCACGCTCCATATCATGCCAACTATCAACGCAGCCGGGCTCGAGGTCGGTGTACCAATCAAAAGCAGTCCCTTTAAGGAACGGACAAACTGCTTTACCAACAGGTCGCCATACGTCCCTGCATCATTGCATGTTTCCACAAAGTGAGCAATGTGCTGTCGAGGATTTCCCTTGCCATCAAACTGCTGGAACTTAGGAGGTTGATAACCAAAATGCATTTTCAACTCCTCAATCCTTTGCGTGTAGGGCTTAGCATAGGAATATGAGGGTTGGCCTCCATCCAACTTGCCTTTGATAGCTCCCATTATGTAGTCGTTCAACTGATCCACCGGTATCATCCCTTCGGTGATTGGTATAGTTTTCTCAGTTGCAGGCAAGTGAGAAGTAGTTTCTCCTACTGCAGGGCTAGTAGGAGGTTGTGGTTGCTGAACAACCTCTTCTTGCCCCTCGGGCTGCTTTCCTGGAGCACGACTTCCTTGCCCCTCCATGATGCTTCTTACCCTATCATCAAGGGTGTTGATCCGTTTATCTTGGTTTTGAAGGAGTGTAGTCATTTCTTCAAGAGTCTTAGCAATTCTAGCTAATTGCTCTTCCACAGACTCGCTGTTAGTTGCCATGGCAGGCATGACATTGTAGACATGCGTCCACTCAGGCGCAGCCTTCCATAATGGATGTAGCGGGGATACGGGGGAAGTACTCCCGCTACTGGCGTTCCCCTGCATAGAAGTTGGACTACCACTATCGGTAGCTCCCTTAGGAGAAGGCGGATTCCCAGCATAGGTAGTTGCCTTTGGGGCAGCTAGGGCATTGTTGATTCTTCGAACCACTCTTTGAGCCATGTCAAGAGGTTCAAGCAGTTGGACCCCCGAGCTCTTGACGCGGTTCCTAGTCAGCGGACCTTGCGCCTTCTGAGCAGCACTGGAGCTAGCTAGAGGTGCAGACTTGGAATTGGTAGCTTGGGCATAGGTCCTCCTGAACATGGGGTTGTTTGATGCCATTGAATGCGTTGGTAGAAGTAGTTTAGTAGTAGAGAGATGAGAGGCAGAGTTGTCCCACTGGGCGTGCCAAAATATGTAAACGCGAAAAACTTGAATTGTATATATTCAAAATTCAAAGTATATCGGTTACAATAAGTAGTGTGTATCAAACGAAAAAAGGTACAATCTCTGTATAGAAGTCCTCTGATTCTCTACTAGAAGTATGCCGATTTGAAGTGTGCCGAATTCGGAATATGCCGAATTGGAAGTGTGCCACGTTCAGAGTATGCTGAACTGGAAGTATGCCTTGTTGTGCCGAGTTCGGAGTATGCCGAACAAGAGGCGTGCCGAGTTATACCGAGTTATCCCGAGTTATGCCGAGTTATACCGAGTTATCCCGAGTTATGCCGAGTTCTGCCGAGTTCAGAGTATGTTGAACTGGAGATATTGTAACCCCTCGTCATTTCCGGATCAAATTTAAAATTCGAGAAATATATTCTTAAGCTAAGACATACCTGAGATGAGTGACCGAAGCATCAAAAGAATTTTTATAAGGAAAAATAGTTACTAGTAAGCTGCGATCTACGTACCGGTCACGAACCGTAATAATTTTAGGAATTAGTGTTCGAACCCGTTTGACCTCAGAAATGGATTTTTAGGCACCCTACTATTATTATGGAATTTCCTAAATTATTAGATTAGCCCGTAGCAGTCAAAAATTTTTTGTGATCGTACATCGCGAGATTTCGCAGGATACCGAACCTAGCCCAATTTGGAGTTCTAGACTGGAATTAATTTTTGGGTTCGAAAATTATGAGAATTAAATTAGTTTCACCGAGGATTCATCTGATTTAATCCCCAACAGTCTAGATTAAGATATTTTAATCCAAGAATAGGTGATGTCCCATCCTTAGAACTTTGACTAGTCAACCATTTGACTAATGAAATAAAAAGCTTTCTCCCCCATTTTTTTTGTGTTGGCCGAAAAAGAGGAGAGGAAAAGGGGAAGGGAAATCTTCATCTTCAACCTCAAGTCCAAAGACTCCATAGCCAAGTTTCTTCATTACTCCATCAAAGCTTTGGTAAATCTTTAATTTTATTTGGTAAATAGCTTTATTTCCTTCCCTAGAATGAGAATCTAAGTCTTGATTTCTTGAATCTTGTTGTTATGATGGTGATTTGGGAACTAGGGTTTCAAGAAAATTGGGGGAAATCTATCAAGAGCACTTTTAAGGCCATTTTAGCTACTTTGGAGGTAAGGAGTTCCCTTAAGTTGGACTAGATTGCTCAAATTTGAATAATTGATAATTGATTGTGACTTTGTGGATTCTAGTAAAAATGTTTGGTATATGTTGCTTTATATATGTATATAAGGTGCATATCTCATGATTTTTGACTACAAAGTGTTATGATAGTGAAATTTGGTTACTAGTATGCCAATAAAAATATGGGAGCATATGGAAAAAATGTATGTGTATATGTATATATGTATATAGTTGCATATAGTATGTATATACATGTATATATAAATATGTGATGGTATAGAAGCATATATATGTGTGTCATGTATAGTATGTATATTTATATATAAATATGTTATAATTTGATTATGTATATGTGTATGTATCGTGTAGCATGTATATTTATATATATAAATATGTTATAGTTGTATATATGTATATATATATAAGTATGTTATAGTATGGTTATGTATATATATGTATCGTATAGTATGTATATATATATATATAGTGTATATATGTATATATGTATGTATCGTATAGTATGTATGTACATGTATGTATCTGTATGTATATGTATATGTATATCGTGTGGTATGATAATATAATATATATATATAAGTATATGGTATATGTATATATATATGTATAGTATATATATATGTATATAAGTATGTTATGGTAGAATATGTATGCATGGATATATGGTGTGTAATGTGTATATATATTTAACATATGTGGTGAGCAAATGTGTTTATATATATATATGTAGCATGTGGGTTATGTATATATATGTATACTATATTTAGTATGTACGTGTGCTCGGGTTATATTTATATAGTAAGTATGTATATTGAATTATATTCATATAATATATGAATATATGTATAGCATGTTCTATATGGTATATATATGGTAAGAAAGTATGTTAATGTGTTATATGCCCAAGACTTGTTTCTTGTGATTGAGTAAGTGAGGATGTTTATGCTTAATTATCACTTTGGGTGATAATTAAAGTGCTATCTAATTGACTAAAGTATGGAGAAATGTTTCCAAAGAGAGGTAAAACCTTAGTTTCTGAGCAAGAGGAGGAGGACCTTGATTAACCCACGGGTGGCATGTGCTCTGCACGAAGTGCCCTTGCCCAGCGGTTGCATGTTAAAGATTATGCCGTATGACATCCAATTCATACTTATGCGACGTCTAGTCGCTGGGTACTATATAACTCGTCGGATGCGGTATTCCCACGGGGGTGTGCACACTTAAGGTATAGTTACCCCGATGATTGCGGGCAGGTTTCGTTTTGACGGACCCGGTTAGGCCAACTGGGAATCATTTTAACGTACCTGGTGCCAAGGGATCAGCGTTAGATCGAGGGATGACCACTACCCCGATCAATGATCCAAGTGGTCAAAGAGGGAGACAATTAGAGTGCTCCGAAGGCCTCACACTTTCGAAGACGAAACTAAGTGGATTTTTGTAAAGAAGTCATGGCTACTCTGTAGCTGATAAGATAAGGGAATGATGAATAATTGGACGCAGTGATGTGCCAGAATACTCTCAATCTATGAGATGGAAATTGATGGAAAGATCCTTAAGGAGAAACGGTTGAAACTAGTTTGAATGACTGTAGGTTTGACGGGAAGAAAATATTATTCTCTTTTGTTTTAAGGGAGGTTTGATTTAACTAAACCTTACGATTTCTTCTAAGTACTTATATGTCTCATTTTATTGTCATACTTTAATCAAACTATATATGTTTTGAAAACCTTTATTTAAGTTTGAGTGATCCACGGATCTTCTTACTTAGCCGTCGTGCTAACTACACTTCAATGTGTCACTTTCAGATGGAATCCAGCGTTAGTTCCTGCAGTCCGACGAACTCCCCCAGTTCGTCGGAAGATGAGAGTCGTAGCTTGGACTACGATGCTTTTGTACAGCAGTTGATTGGCGAGGACCCCTATGCACCTGGCTTTGCTCCTACGCTCCTAACGACTCACCAGTTGTAGATAGTGACCTCCCTATCCCGATGGTCCGACGTGCAGGCCTCTTTTGGCTTTTATCCGATTGAGGTGCTGGTAGGGAGCGACCCCTTAGAGTTCATAGTCTACTACCCTTACCCATGGGACCCTAGTCCTCCTGAGTATTACGAGGAGTGGTCGATGGTTATCGTTACTTCCCGTTTCCTTGACCACATCACGTGGTACGAAGGGGAGTGGCATCTCGTCTGGGGTGAGTTTACTGGCCCGACGTACTCTCAGATCGAGTAGGCAGGTAGTATGACAAGTCTGTGGGGGTTTAGACCTTTTTGTGTAGATATAATTTTTGGTAGCCAGGGGTTGACTGATCTTGACTAGTAGGGACATGTATGACTCTAACATTATGTTGACCATTGGGTCAACTTTTTGGACAGTCGTTTTGTAAATGTTAACTTATATATATATATATGCCTAGATTATGATATTGAGTTGTGAGGTGTTGCTGTTGTGTGTTTTCTTATAGCCTGTGCACTTAAAGTGAAAGTTTTATCAAAGAGGTGATAGACTTCATTCTAAGTGTGGCGGTAGCACCCGGTTTCCCGTTAAGAGGGTAAGCTTCCGCAGCGTTATATTACGCATTTTGTAATAGTTGTCAGAATAGGAAATCGGGGTGTTACAGATATGCCGAGCTATGCCAAGTTCGGGGTATGCCGGACTGGAAATAGGTCGAGTTCAGAGTATGCTAAACTGGACTTATGCCAAGTTGGACATATGCCGAGTTCAAAGTATATTGAACTGGACTTATGTCGAGTTGGACGTATGCCGAGTTCAAAGTATGTTGAACTGGACTTATGCCGAGTTGGAGGTATGCCGAGTTCAAAGTATGTTGAACTGGACTTTTGCCGAGGTGGAGGTATGCCGAGTTCAAAGTATATTGAACTGGACTTATGCCGAGTTGGAGGTATGCCGAGTTCAAAGTATATTGAACTGGACTTAGGCCGAGTTGGACGTATGTCGAGTTTGGTACTCAAACGGCATGCTCCTCAGTGCAGATATACTGCAGGCGTGCTCCCGGTGCAAATAATTGCAGGTGCTAGGTGCAAATAAATTACAAGCGAGTCCTTCGTGCAAATAAATTGCAGGCGTGTCCTCCCGGTGCAAATAAATTGCAGGTGTGTCCTCCCGGTGCAAATAATTGCAGGTGCTCGGTGCAAATAAATTGCAAGCGAGTCCTTCGTGCAAATAAATTGCAGGCGTGTCCTCCCGATGCAAATAAATTGCAGGCATGCTCCTCCCGGTGAGATGCAGATCTTCAGAGCTTCAAAATCTTCTAATCTTCAATGCCTTCAATGCCTTGTTTAATCTTCAAAATGATACCACTATTTATAGTGGTGGGGTGTAGGAAAAAGCTAACAAACCTCATCCCTTGAATTTAATTTAATATTTTGAATTAAATTCAAGGAATGTACCTGGACACCATCACGTCTAGGTTCATGATTTTATATTTTTGAACTTGATTTATAATATCCACATCTTTCCAAAAATTATATGATCCACATGTATTTTTGATGGGCCAAACCAAGTCCAAGCTCGTCAATTTGAGCAGCCCAATTGATAGTATGGTCCAACTCAATTAAATATAATCCTTGAATTTAGGCCAACAGTTCAACAACAATTACTTTAAATTAATTAATTAGGCCAACCAATTATTTATTAGGCTATTTAATCAACCCAATTAAATAAATATCAGCCCAATTTAATTAATTAAAGCAATTAATTTAACAACCGGTTATCGATCATGGCCCAATAACATTCTTTAAATTTTCGATGCTTACACCGACCACAAAGGAGTTTTTGGATGCTGAGCCGGAGTTGGAGCAGCATGCTTTGCGAAAGTTGACTAGAGCGCAATTTGTTTTGGGTTGTCGAACACTGGAACCCAACCACGTCAAAGGTAGCAATAAATTTTATAACTTTGAATTGCAAGTGTTTTCACAATAATTGTTCCACAACAAAGTGTTTCACAATATTTGTATTCTTAAAGTGCATATTTGCCCAAGTAAAAAATGAATGGGATAGATTGCACCGGGAGAAGATGATCCATTTATAACTGCAATTTCACAGAACATAGGTAGTTCTACAACATCAGCAATTCAGAATACATGTGGGGAGCAAGCAGGTAAAACAGAGACAATAAAAATGTTAGTTAATGGGATGGATACCTTGCATTCATCAATAAATAAATAAATCATGTTTAGTAGTAAAATATTAGTGAAGAAAATTAGAAGACATTGTCTAAAATAAACTGCATGCCAGCCTCTAGCTTACATATAGGGCTATCTATGTATCATATCTCAAATTTTCTCCAACTCCGTGTTCTCAAGTTATAAAATAAAATAGAAATAGCTCTCATCCAACTCACTAATACACCAATCTCCCCCGCAACACAATTTGAAGCGAAGAACAAATTTTCATTATAGAAGTGTTGTCTCGCAATGCGAATAAAGTATTGTTTTTTCCATACCATAGATTTCTCCAAACTCCATATTTTTTTTTTTTGAATACAACTGACCCTATTACATTGTAGTATTACATTGTAGTATCTGTTCATACATACTTTTCTCAACTTGTTGAAGCACAAAGAATCAATTTCGAAATCTCCACCACTGAGCCTCGAACTCATGACCTCCCATCTAAGGGTGGCCACTACATGCCAATTGAGCACAAGGTGCTTGGCCTCCAAACTCCATATTGAAATACCAAGGCGCCCCATACTGCGGTTCTCGGGGTGGCGGGGTTGAAGAATAGCTAATCGACTATCCACCTCTATCAATCCAGGCGACACAGCATTTCGGAAAGGAGGAGGAGGTATAGCTTTGAAATTCTCAGTCCTAACATCAAATGCAACTATGTCGAACCTACTGCTATTCAACGAATGAGGGAGAGGAATGGACCTCCCTCCATGATTGATCCACGCCTAGTGTAAAAACCCAATGCTTTGTTGAAACATGCCGATCGTCATGATCGGTTAACTGTACTGATTTTAACACCTTGTATCGTCTGGAAATTGGATCAAAACCCAAGAGCCCACAAGCGTTCATCCTACTCCGGGAATCGCGCCGCAGATCAGGACAGGTTGTTGGGAGAGAGATATGGCGTCGGGTACTGAGATTGTGAATTTCAATGTCGTCTCCGCATCCTGAGTAGCTGCAGAAACAAAGTAGGTCGTTCACGGCGGAGCATAAATCAACCTTTTGAGAGCGATCGTCGAGATACCGGAGACGATTGGCTTGGAGCTTTCCTTGGTTTTCTTCAGAGTAATTCATTGTGTAATAGTCGCTGGTATTGACGCCATCATGCCTGGGTGGGAAAAAGCTGAGAATGCTTATCCTACTAGGGAGGGTTAAGGACCAGTTGCGATGCAGATCAGCAAAGGGATGATCATCAACTACAGAATAAAAGAATTTAGAATCGCACCCAGAGATTTGGCAGGGAGTTTGGTCAGAATTTGGAAGAGGATCTCTTGTGAAAGAAAAGGTAAATCTGATGCACTCAACCTGAAACCTCATCTTTGATGAACTCATCGCCCCAACCAACGTAACGTCTCTTCTGTGTGTAGCTATATTGTCTGCCAATGTTTCCTGCCGCTACCTTAGGGCGGGATGTATATCTACAATACTAATAAGATTGTTCAAATGGTGGTTCATATTGTTAAGAAAAAATGTATAGAAAAAATGACGGTCAAATTATTAAATCAAATGGATGGTTCATATTGTTTTGATTTATATTTTTCTTTGAGATTTCCTAATTTACCCTTAGTTATATGATTATCCGTTAAATTTTCGGTTAAATATTCTCTCTTCGGTTAACTTTTAACTTACTCATTAATTTCAATAACTAAGATCTTAGGTTCAAACCTCATCTCAATCAAAGTTGGCATATATAATTGTTGAACATATATTATGAATATGCTAGAGAATATTATTCAAAAGTAAGTACCTCACTCTACTACTCATATTAAATTAAATAAATTAGTAGTTGCAACAAAAAATAATACATATGTATTTCTTTAATTTATAATTCGATGTCTACAATGCCTTTATTCAAAATATATATATATATATATTCATTATCAAAATATTTAAAAGAGATATAATTTCATTAGTTTATTGTCTATATTTTCTACAATGCAAAGATTCCTTACCATCAAATTTATTAATTAATTATATTCACTATATTGTTCATTGTTTTCTTTTTACACTATCTTATAGTAAAAATATCAAAGTTATATGAAAAAATAATGTTATATATTTATTTACCAAGTACTATATATGCTAATAACATAGAAAAAATTAAAAAAAAAACAATTTGAAGTCAATCATATTAATTACTTAGGGACAATTTGTTGACAAGGAAGACATTCAAATAACTCAATAAATTGATTTAAAACTCATTATTAAAAATGCTAATGTAATGTAATAGAACATCGTGACACACTTGATGCATTGAAAAGATGTTGAGACTACAACATTGCTGGAATCAATCTTTCAAATTCAGAAAATGAAGAAATTTTAAAAAAGAATTATCATTGCACCATTCATTAATTAATCTTGTATGTAAAATACTTATTGTGCATTCTTTAAATATATTAGAACTAATATAAATTTGTAATTCATTTCATTTTTTACAATCAACCTGCTTGGATTGAAGACAAAATCAACATCAATCTTGACACCAAAAATAATTGGTATATAGGATGTAGCCACTGTTTAAAAATATTCATGTACAAAGTGACAAAGTATTGGATGAACATCTCCTATATAATCTTACTTTGAAGTACTTATTTAAAAATATATATTTTGAAATACTTATTTAAAAATAAACATTGGGCATTATCTCATTCGCGCAATGCGCGTGAAAAACTAGTATGATATTACGTGTGTTGCATGCTTTGTTTTAGAAACTTATGTTGTTTAATTTATTGCCTAATTGAATAATCTAATTGCATAATCTATTGGTCATAGACCTTGTGGTCTAGTGGCATCTGGTGTACCAGTTAACACTCCCTTCGAGCCTCAGTAGAGGCAACTGTTGACTCTTTGTGCTTCATTAGGTTGAGAAAGTAACTATGAACAGATACTACATTGTAACAGAGTCAGTAGCACTAAAAAAAAATTCTATTGAATAATCATTTGCATGCTCTATGTTAGCATTGAAAATTAAATGAATTGGTTTTTGTGTTATTGGGCTTCGATTGATAATTAATTTTTTTTAATTAATTAATTGAAAATTGCATAATCTATTGAATAATCATTTGCATGCTCTATGTTAGCATTGAAAATTAAATGAATTGGTTTTTGTGTTATTGGGCTTCGATTGATAATTAATTGTTTTAATTAATTAATTGAACTAATGCTTATTTAATTGGGTTAATTAAATGGTCCAATAAATAATTAATTGGTCTTATTAATTAATTAAAAGTAATTGGATGTTGGATTGAGTTGGACTAGGCTAATTGGATTAATTGGGCCGCTTAAATTGACATGTTTTGACTTGGTTTGGACCCATCAAGAATTATATGTGGATTATATAATTTTTTATAAAGATGTGGATATTATAAATTGGTTCAAAAATATAAAAATAATGAACATAGACGTGATGGTGTCCAGGTACATTAATTGTATTTAATTCAAAATGTTAAATTAACTACAAAGGGATAGGGTTCTTAAATTTTCTCTACACACCCACCACTATAAATAGTGGTTTCATTTTCAAGGAAAGGAAGCTCTGAAGATTTGCATACCGAAGCTCTGCCGAAATCTCATCAAGATATTATCTGGAACACGCCCGTAGTATATCTGCACTGGAAGCCCTTCTTTGAAGATCAAGCTGCATATTAGCTCTTCATCGAAGGGCAAGCTGCTTAACTCCGGAGGCCCTTCAGTAAGGAGCACTTCCAGTTCGGTACACTTCCAAACTTGGTATACTTCTAGTTTAGCATACTCTGAACTCGGTATACTTCCGAACTTGGCATACTTCCAGTTCAGCATACTCTGAACTCGGTACACTTCCGAAATTTCAATTCGGCATACTCCGAATTCAATACACTTCCAATTGGTATACTTCTAGTAGAGAATCAGAGGACTTCTATACAGAGATTGTACCCCTTTTTCGTTTGATACATACTACTTCATTGTAACCGATACTTTGAATTTTGAATATATACAATTCAAGTTTTTCGCGTTTACATATTTTGACACGCCCGATGGGACAACTCTGTCTCTCATCTCTCTACTACTAAACTACCTCTACCAACGCAATCAATGGCATTGAACAACCCCATGTTCAGGAAGACATATGCCCAGGCTACCCATTCCAAGTTTGCGCCTCTAGCCAGCTCCGGCGCTGCTCAGAAGACGCTGGGTCCGCTGACTAGGAACCGCGCCAAGAGCTTGGGGGTCCAACTGCCTGAACCTCATGTCATGGCCCGAAGAGTGGTTCAAAGGATCGACAATGCCCCAGCTGCCCCAAAGGCAACTGCTCATGTTGGGAGTCCGCCCTCTCTTAAGGGAGCTCGCTACTGATGGCGGAACTTCTATGCAGGGGAATGCCAGTAGTGGGAGTACTTCCCCCGTATCTTCGCCACATCCATTATGGAAGGCTGCGCCTGAGTGGACGCATGTCTATAATGTCATGCCTGCTATGGTGACTAACACTGAGTCTGTGGAAGAGCAATTAGCTAGAATTGCTAAGACTCTTGAAGGAATGACTATACTCCTTCAAAACCAAGATAAACGGATCAACACCCTTGATGATAGGGTAGGGAACATCATGGAGGGACAAGGAAGTCGTGCTCTAGGAAAGCAGCCCGAGGGGCAAGGAGAGGTTGCTCAGCAATCACAACTTCTTGTCAGCCCTGTAGTGGAAGAAACTACTTCTCACTTGCCTGCAACTGAGAAAACTATACCAATCACTGACGGTATGATACCGGTGCATCAGTTGAACGACTACATAATGGGGGCTATCAAAGGCAAGTGGGATTGAGGCCAACCCTCATACTCCTCTGCTAAGCCCTACACACAAAGGATTGAGGAGTTGAAAATGCTATTCGGCTATCAACCTCCTAAGTTTCAACAGTTTGATGGCAAGGGAAATCCTCGACAACACATTGCCCACTTTGTGGAAACATGCAATGATGCAGGGACTTATGGCGATCTGTTGGTAAAGCAGTTTGTCCATTCCTTAAAGGGAACCGCGTTTGACTGGTACACTGATCTCGAGTTCGGCTGCATTGATAGTTGGCATGATATGGAGTGTGAGTTCTTAACCCATTTCTATAGTACAAGGAGAACAGTCAGCTTCTTGGAACTTACCACCACTGTCCAGTGGAAAGACGAACGTGCTGGTGCTTACATTGAAAGGTGGAGGGAACTATGCCTAAATTGCAATGAGAGGATATCCCAAAGTTCTGCAATAGAGATGTGCATCCAATGCATGCACTTCGAACTCTCCTATATCTTGCAAGGGATTAAGCCAAAGTCCTTCGAAGAGTTGTCCAGTCGTGCTCACGACATAGAGTTGAGCATCGAAGCTAGGGGAGAGCTCAATGTATTGAACTTGCCCAACTCATCCAAAGCTCCTGCAAAGCAAGAATTCAAGAAAGGAAATAAACCCTTTCCAAAATAAGAAAAGAAAGAGACAATGACTGTGAAGGCTACACCAATGACAGTCTTCACTAAAGCAAATGAAAGGCCTAGGCCGAGATCATTTTGAGTCCCGTCAAGGGGAGGTAGGAGGCTGACTTCTGAAGAAAGACAGGAGAAAACGTATCCTTTCTTGGATTCTGTTGTATCTCCTATGTTTGATGAGCTACTCAAACTTAGGCTCATTGAATTGCCCGAGATGAGACGCAAGTACCATAGCCTTCTGGGTTATCCGATCGAGAAGTGTTTTATCTTCAAGGATAAAGTTATGGCATTGGCCAGAGACGGAAAAATTGAGCTTGCTGATGCCAACGCAAGCACAAATCAAATCTCAATTACACTGGGCAATTTGCTCCTTTGTGTATTGAAAAGGAATATGGGAGGCAACGAAAGCGTCCACTCCCGTTCACTATTAAACATGCTGCTGGTCAAAGTTTAAAACCACAGCAAAATGATAGCACATCTGAAGGAAAATGGGTGATTGTCACTCATACAAAGAAGAAAAGTGAGCATGTGAGACATCAAAGGCACACAGCGAAAAGTTGGGTTTCAAAAACCTCAACAAATGACCATGCCCGCAGATCAAAGACGAAGGGGCATGTCAAGCAGCCATGAGCACCAATTCCTTTGGCTCAATATATGCCAAAAGGATTTAATCTTCAATGGGTAGACACTGCTAGCTCGTTAATTGGAACAAATAATTGCCAAAAGGATTTAATCTTCAATGGCCATGCCGTCTCACGGGTCGTATCTTTGATTATTGGAACAAATAATTTACTAATGGGTTGGATCTTTGACCTCGTTAATTAAAGATCCGACCCGTCTCACGGATTGAGACTCATGAGACGGTCTCACACAATTTTTTGCCTTAAACTTTTGTTTGTTATCATAAATAGTAAATAGATGTTTGAAAACTATTTAGTTTTGTTTCTAAATATTTTCAAACACATAAATGTAGCACAATCAAAACCTCTCTAGATCATCATTTAAATAATAGGTTCATAATAGACTTTGTGGTTCTATATTTGTATATCTATGATATGTTTTTAACTAATTTATTGAAAGTTTATTTCTTTTAGTTCTATTATATCTTATAATTCTTCATTTTAAATTGATAGATCCTGAGATAATGCATCATTCTTAAACATCTGAATTTTAATTAATTTAATAACATTATATTTAAATATGAGACATTTACACAATAACATTATATTTATTTCAAACTCCGCAAATGTAAGTTAGTTCAATTAGTTCATTTTTATGTTAGTTTTTCTTCAGTTATGTTATTAACGTAAATTAATTTGTTTTGGAATCATAATATTTAAATAATAACTATTATTTTATATATATTTGTAAATTTTTATAATTTATGCTATTTTAAAATTTGTTTACAGCATTTGTACTAAAAACTTTAATTAATGCAATAATACTTATATTTTTCATTAGTAGAATGCTAAAATCATAATAATGATATATTTTACTTTTCACATTTTTAAACTTTAAAAATCAACATCATTTATGTAGGGAGAAATTTATATATAGTAGTAATAATATCGTAGTTATTTTTAAAAGTTAGATGAAGTAAACAAATTGACATGCAACATTTTATTAGTGAACTTTTGATATGTAACCATGATTTAATATATATGTATATATATATATATATATATAGGATTTGGATCCAGTGAGATCACCCAAATTAGACGAGATCGTGAGATTTAATCTTAGTCATCCATTTATATTAATTAATGATTCAGATTTGAGATGTGTTTTATATGTGTTTTCACGCTCATATTGATTAATGTACGGCCTTTGTAGTAATTTTGCTCATTATTTCATTTATTACCATTTTTTAATACGATATTATTGCGGTAGGTTCCTTTTACGTTTAGTCTTCCTGGTTTATTCACGCTCCGTCCGAAATTCCATTAGCGAAACCCCAATGCTGCCTCTCCCACGCGTTGGTGTGTGCATACCGGATAAGCTTCATGGGGATTCTTCGCTCCTACGGTAAAAAAGGGTGAGGAGGTCATTGTCGGTGTATGCCGTTTTCTTTCCGTTTTTCCGCTATTGTAAGGTATGCAAGGGTAACTAAATTTTGCTTAACGCTAGTAGTATCTCAATTAGTAATGAAATGTTCACAGCTTCATCTTATTCATGAGTCATTTTTCTGCATCTCCGGTATATAGGAGCTTTGGTTCTAAATTCCAGGCATTGTTGCTATCTTTTCAAACGCGTTTGAAACTGAGCAGCTTTTGGAGTGCGTTGGAAAGCTCAAAGCTGGCCAGTCTGTCCAAGTTCCAATATATGATTTCAAATCACACCAAAGATGTTCTGATAGCCTCCGTCAGGTGCTCTTCATTCAGTTTTGCTTGATACCTTTTATGTTCCCCTTTCCTTTCATTTTGTCCAGTGGGTTGGCAGGTAGGTGTCATTGGGCAGGGGAATACCAGAATTGCTCACAAATAATTGCTCATTATATGTCGTGCTTAAAACAACAAATCATAATTTTGTTTTGCAATATAATGATGGGTGGATCTCATCCTTATGTGATACAAGTTTCAGTCTTAGTTTGAAATTTAACCCATAATGCATATTGATACAAGTTACTTTGCACACATTTTTGGTCTAATATTTATAGTGTTGGGTTCTCAAAATTCGTCATGTTTCCAATATATGTGCACCCTCTTCAGTTGGGAGGTGGAGAGAAACATTAATGATTAGCCTGCCATCATGAATTTCTGTTGTTGTGGTTGCTTGTATTTAACAAATTTCACTGGACTAACTATCACAGAGCTGCAGGTAAATGCATGCATCTGATGTAATCATCTTGGAGGGCATACTTGTTTTTCATGACTCACATGTCCGCAATTTGATGAATATGAAGTTTGTTTTTTTTTTTTTTTTTTTTTTTTTTTTTTTTGTTGTTGTTTCATGGTTTTTCTATTTTGTGTTTGACTGTTGTGGTTGTGGGTTGGGTGTTGTCATTGTATTTGTGTGGGGGTTGGGCAGCATTTTAATTTGTTGTTCTTTTGAAAGTAGTTTTTGCTCTGTGTGCGTCAGAGGCAGTGAGTCTGTGCAGACACTGCACATGTATGTTAGTGTCTTGTGATTCTGTTCTTTCGATCTTTGCATTTTTGAAGTGTGTGTGTCTTAGACATGAGGTATGTGTGTAGTTCATTTGGGTATGACTGTTTGATATGCTCCAAGCCCACTTGTGGTCTTTGGCTAGTTTAGATGCGTGCATGGAAGGTATGGAGTGTGTGCGAACAAACGTAATTTAAACCTTAATATTGCATTTTGAAGACGCTGTGTGCATTGCATTTTTTGAAGGTTTAATATTGGGTTGCCTGTGCATTTAACTTTGATGCGTATGTATTTACAGGAAATGAAGATGACAGGATTCAAAATGTGGTTCAAGATAGTCCAAAGGAAAGCTATCCGTGGGATTGGACTTGGGGACATCTTGAACTTGCATGTTGAGGATATTCCAAAGCGCATGGGGAGGTGTTTGCATGCCGTAGATAATTTCATGTTGAGCCTATACTTTTCAGATTAGATTTGGTCATATTATCTATCGTTTTTTAGTTTGAATGTTTGAGTTTTTTTTTACATAGATGTAATAAATACATATTTATGCAGAGTCTATATATTAAATTTATTTATTATTAGTTATCTTCGTTTATTTATTTGATTCGTCATATGCACACACAAATGGGTGTACACGCACCTGCAACAGCTCCATATCTTTGTATTTTTGGGATCGCACATTGTAACGCACACATTTAAGACCAAGATTGCACACCTGCTCTTAGGCACGGTTACGTTATTACCATTCTACTTAACGTATCAAATTATGGATGAGTATTGGTTTGAGATTAAAAACTACGTACACAAAATGCTAACGCACTGCTAATGTACTACGTATTATTTTATGGTCGGTTATTCGCTTGGGCAAATTGAACTACTATAACGTTAAATGCACACACGACGTTTATGTTATATGCACACTCAAATGGATGTTGTTGCCCCGAAAATGGTTGCCACTTCATTATTATTGACACGTGTTTAGAAAAATGCACACACAATTGTTTGATTACCAGATGCTTTTTATTTCATTTTTTTCTTTTTTCTTGTTTGATTACCACGTACATATTTCAGGTTGTCATTTTAATAGTTTTGAGCTATTTTAAAAATAGTTCTTGGTAGTGGGATGTGTGCGCGGGAGTTATTGGGTATGTGAGTGAATGAATTACACATTATTCTCATTGAAATGCACACACTGTAAACCGCTTATGCACACACCTACATGTTGAGACAAATTAATACTAACTAAAAAACGTGGGGTGATTAGGTGGGTTTAGCTGCCGCTTAAAACAACCTTTGCACTCGTATACGTTCAGGTTACGCACACACCCACCGATGTGTCTACACACGCCATGGAGAAGCTGAATACAATCTACCTAACGAATAGACAAAATTTCATTATTCTCATTGAAATGCACACTCTGTAAACCGCTTATGCACACGACAGACTACACACATGCACACACCTTTGCCTAAAACCATAAATTTCATTATCAGAAAAGCACACACGCTAAACAAAATTCAAACTACTCCAATGTCAAACATTTACATTCAATATTTCGCTTATAATCAACAACGCCGAAACACACATTACCCAGAACTATGCACACGATAGACTACACGCATGCACACACCTTTGCCTTAAACATATCAGCATGTACAACTATACAACCCTTATGCAAAACCCTATTTTTACCATTAATAGAACTTTGCACCATCAAGAAAACTACAACGCACGCTGCTTCTACACATTAAACGCAATATGATGCACCAACCATAACCAGGAAACTCACACACAATAGAAAAAATGAAAAAAGGATTCCGCACAAGCCCACCAGGACTACGCACACGCTAGACTACCCGCATGCACACACCGGCGGAACCCTCGCAAAACCGCTATAACCAAATTCCCACAATCTTTCGTTTCCCCACACTAAAAAATACCCTCGGAAGCTACAACAATACAACACTCATGCAAAACCCTATTTTTAGCATTCATACTACTTTGCACGCTATAGAAATCTAAAATGCACACTGCTTCAGCAAAATGCACCCACCATAATCAAACAACGCACACACCTGCGTAACCAAGTACATATTCCTAAATTCGATTTACGTACCGGCAATGTTCGTCGCCATGGAAGACTCCTGGACAATTGGAACTAATTTTCTTCCTTTTCTAACGGGTTGTGTGTAAAAACCAGACAAAAGATCCCAAAATAACTTGTACTGGTTTACCATGATTAGGATTTCTTACTATTTGGAAATTATTTTGCCTACAATTAATTTCTATCATAGATCCTAATCAAATTACAACTCTAACCTTTTCTATTTATTTTGTCCTAATATAATTCATATTTTAATCTCAATCCTAACCCTTCATTCCAATTTTATAAATGGCTAAGATGTGATCTCATGATCTCATCTTATAAGGTGATCTCATTGGATCCAACCCCTATATATATATATATATATATATATATATATATATATATATATATATATATATGTATGTATGTATGTATGTATGTATGTATGTATGTATGTATGTATGTATGTATGTATAGAAATATAATGATGGAAAATAGAATTACAAATAACAATGAGATTGCATTTGATTTATTTTTATTTTATTTTACACCAAAATTTTACTTTTATGCACATGAAAGTTTGAAGAAGAATTATTTCAATTGTCATACGTAATTTAATTATAGAATTAAAAAAAGATATATAACTCAACTTTAATCAAATGAAAATTTTAAAAAGATTTATAATATTAAAATATTAAATTAAATAAAAGATTACAATTCTATATAATAAATTTAATTTTAATTAATTTAATAGACTTAAAATAATAAAATGTTAATTTCAATTCTATATAAAGTATTAAATTAAATAGAAGAATTCAATTCTAATAGTATTTAATTATGTAAGTCCATGTTAATTTTAATTATATATTACAATAGTATGGTAAAAAATCAATATACAACATTTTGAAAATGAACCAATATTATATTGAAAATGAATATAATATAGTGATTTAATATAATTGTATATTAATTTATAAGATTAAAATAAAAATATCAATATAGGTGTTATTTAAAAGTTTTTAATTAGAAATTTTTAATACACACACACACACGCATATACTGAGTATTAGTTTAGTGTACTTAAAAATAGACCATGATTCATGGTATAATAATAAATATTTTAGGTAGTCATTACTAAAAATTAAATTAACATATATAGTATATTTTATTATTAGTTAATTAGGTAATTATATATATATATATATATATATATATATATATATATATATATATATATATATTATGTCTTGAAGACGTGCGTCTAGAAGACGAAAACTCCAAATCAAAATACTAGGATGCGGAACGACCAGATTCGAATAATTTTAGGAAATGACTAGACTCTGGTTGACTTAAATATTGCCATAAACTATTAATATGGGAGAAATTTATGAAAATATTAATAGTTGTTGAAAACACTATTGCCTTTACAAAGTGCTCCATGATATGATAATCTGGATCTAGAGTTAGACACTAGAAGTGCCATGACTATTTAACATATAAATGAGCAATTAAGGCGTAACTCAACTCGCTAAAATAAATTATCTTTATAATGCGTACACCATTGAATGTTAACCCTGTTGGTTACAAATGAGTCTTTGTACGTAAGAGGAATAAGGATAATGAGGTGGTGTGATGAAGCGAGTCTTATAGCTAAGGGTTCACGCAGAAACCCTTGATTGATTTTAATCAAATACACCCTCCCACGATAAATGGCATTAAGTTTCGCTACTTAATATCATTGGCAGTAAATAGTAAATTTAGATATGCAACTAATATTTATTTCGACAAGCCCCTGAAGGATTTAAAGTTCTCAAAATGAGAAAAATGAAAAACCTAACATGTATACTATTAAATTGCAAATTAAAGGTCTTTTTTTTTTAAGCAGCAAATTAAAGGTCTTTATATGACCTGAAAAGTAAATAATTGACTAGGTGTTTTTTCTATTGAAAAAAGAATATGTAGATAATATGTGCCATTATGTGCTCATTAAGGAGTTGCTAATGGAGTTATTTATCTATCTACTTAATCCTTATGAATGATATAAATACAATGAATTACATAAAGAGCTTAATGATGTTAGCTAATGCCTAAAGACGGAGTTTGAAATGAAAGACTAGAAACTCAAGTATTGTCTCGACTTGAAGATCGAGCTTCTCCTTGAAGGAGTTTTATACACCAGTTAGCCTATTTGAAAAATGCCTAGAAGATTTTTATATGGATAAGTATCATTTATTTATCACACTAACGGTTGTCCAATCTCTTGAAGTAGATAAGGAACCATTTAGAGTAGAATAGGATAATGAGGATACCTTATGACCAAATTTTCATTACTTCATTGTTGTTGGAACATCAATTTAGGCCCAGAAGTTCTATAATCGCAAAAAGCTTGATATTTGCGTTGAAATTGCTAGCAACATTTAGTGATCCTTCTACAATGAAATATTGGAATGGTGTTCAACATATCCTCCAGTATCTTCGAGCCACAAAAGATTTTGGCATTTATGCGAAAAACCAATGTATAGTTTTAATAGGGTACTTGGGTATTGACTGTTTTATTTTATCCCCATAATGTCAAGTCCCCATAATGTCAAGTCCTCTTAATGTCAAGTCCCACCGAGTTTTCTTAGCCTAAAGTTTTTTTGTGGCAACCATTATAACACGCGATTATACATAGAGTTTATTACCGAAATGGTCCCTCGACTATTGCGAAATTACCAATTTGGTCCTCGACAATTTTTCGCGCCCAATTTAGTCCCTCGACTTTGAAATTTTTAACCAATTTGGTCCTCCGTTTATTTTACCGTTAAACATCCGTTAAATCAAAACCAAATTGGTAATTTTGCTATAGTCAAGGGACTAAATTGGTAATTTTCCAATAGTCAAGGGACCAATTTGGTAACTAATTTTTCACTGAAATGGTCCCTTGACTATTGAAAAATTACCAATTTGGTCCCTTGACTATACCAAAATTACCAATTTAGTCCCGATTTAACGGATGTTTAACGGTAAATAAACGGAGGACCAAATTGGTTAAAAATTTCAAAGTCGAGGGACTAAATTGGGCACGAAAAATTGTCGAGGACCAAATTGATAATTTTGCAATAGTCGAAGGACCATTTCGGTAATAAGCTCATTATACATATATCATGTACTCTTTTCCTTGACGTGGTTTTTCCCACATGGTTTTTCTAGCAAGGTTTCTAACGAGAGTGATTCTACTTCAATTTGTTGGGTTATTTGAGTACTCTCTTTGTCAACCAATCCCAAGTAGTTAATATAATTAGCTTCAAATTATTTAAAACAAAATTCCATTGTATTAATAAAATACTTGGTAAATAAATATATAACATTATTTTTTACTATAACTTTGATATTTAATTACAAGATATTGTAAAAATAAGATAATGGACAATGTAATGAATATCAATTGATAAATTTGAATGTAAAGAATCTTTGCATGAGAGAAAAATAAAGACAATATAACTAATGAAATTATTTCCCTTGTTTAATTTAATTTTTTGATAATGAATAATTTTTTCAAATAAAGGTATTGTAAACACATAATTCTAAATTAAAGAAATACATATGTATCATTTTTTGTTGTAGCTACTAATTTATTTAATTTAATTTAATAAGAGTAAAATAGAGTGAGCAACTTAATTATGTTCAATTTGATTGAGATGAGGTTCGAACCTAAGACCTTTCTTATAGAAATTAATGGGTAAGTTAAAAGTTAACGGAATATTAACGGAGAAAAGAATATTTAACGGAAAACTTAACGGATAATCATAAAAGTAAGGTTAGTTAAATTAGGTAATCTCTATTAATAATATTAATCTGAATTATCTTAACCATCTATTTGATTAAATAATTCATCTGAACCATCCATTTGATTAAATAATTTGACTGCCATTTTTTCTACCCATTTTAGGCCTAACTCTCTTTGACTCTTATTAGTATAGTAGAATTGGTTCTAAAGTATCTTCACTTTCAACCAACTTTACCCTTTTATAAGTAAACTAGTTTTACATCCGCATTGTACTATTGATTTAATGCTCAATATTTCTATTTAAATAAGTAACTTAAATTATATCAATGTAAAATTATATCATGGTTGTAGTAGGCGCTAGGCGCTAGTCGGGGCGCCCGGGTAGTGTCTAGCACCTAGGTGCTCGCCAAAAAAAAATTGAGTATATATTTTATTTATGCATGACCATATCTATTTCAGGCTTCAGCTTTCACTAATAAAATTTGGGTGCATATTTTATTTATGCATCACTGTGAATCATTTGTGAATTGTGTACTACCGGTGAGTAGAAGGATATGGTAATAATGATTATTAATTAATGAAGTATGAAATAAATCAAATAAATGTATAATTAATAAATTGGATTATAAAATGAATGAATAAATTGGATTAACTAAAGAAAGAAATTAAAGGTCCAGCAGAGTAGCAGACTCGTACAGTCGCACTTCAGTAGTCCAGAGTAGACGTAGAGAAGACTTAGGCAGTTAGGGTTTATTAGTTTTTAGTTTCTTATGAAATAACTCGGTAAAAATTTGATGAAATCGGCCAACTCGGATGAATTGGCCGAAATCGACCGAGTTGACCGACTAGGCCGATTTCGTCGCCTAGCCAGCCGATCGATATTTTTTTTCCGCCTAACAGTGAAAGCAGAATGGCCTAGGGGCGCCTAACACCCAGGCGCCTCCTAGGTCGATTTTTACAACACTGAATTATATAGTAGAAATTCATTATAGTTGGCACAAAAATTAATGTTTAATTTGCGCTTTTTCTAAAAACAATTATCAAAATACTTATTGTAGTTGTATGGTTATAGGTAGTAATACTACTTTGGTTAGAATTACTTTAAGTTTTGTTAATTTGCTTTTGAATAGTTTTGTCATTGTCTTAATTTTCATTGCTTTTTTTTTTTTTTTTTTTTTTTTTTTTTTTTTTTTTTTTTTTTTTTTTTTTTTTTTTTTTATAGGTAGTGTCTCATGTGCAATTGAATTACCGGTGGTAGTTTACAAAAAGAACATATTTGGTCTAATTAGTTTTGTTATATTAAAGAAATAGATGCATGATATTCATATGTTGATTACCTTAGCTTATACTAATATTTATAAAATTGACTCCGTTATTTTTTAGCAGGGCCGTCCCAATAAAAATTGGGGTCCTGTGCAATATCTTAAATTGGGCCCTTTTTTCAAGTAAGTTTTATATATAAATAATACTCTGTAGTTGTTCAAAAAGTTGTGTAAAAATTCAAAATATAAATATTGTATAAAAATATATCTAAATTTCATTTAAAAAGTGTCATGCGTCGTGCATATTTAGATGCAAAATCATCTACCAAACTTTTGATATCAACTTCTTTTAAAATCTCATTTTTAATAGAGATTAAAACTAATCCATTGAGTCTCTCTTGCAACATATTTGATCGTAAGTAAGATTTCAACAATTTCAACTTTAGAAAAATCCTTTAAAAAAATTTATTTAGAAAATCTATGAATAAATAATTAATCAAGAAATAATTCCAAAATCATAATTATTACGTCATGTAAATAAAACAATAAATAAGAATTGTAAAATATTTAATAATTTTAATTACCTGTTAAGAGAATTGAAGAACTTAAGTAATCAAGAAGAATTGAAGAATTTTGAGTGCGTCTATGTTCTATTGTCTATTGCGTCAATTGCGTATTTGCTTTCGTCGTCCGCGGAGTGATGTTTGCATCAATTAAAAAGTTGCTTAATACCTAATTAGGCTAGTTGTGACTTGTGAGATTTGTGTACATATAAGCTTAGTAATTTTGGTAAGAAAAGAATTTTATTTTTGAAAGGAATAAGGAAAGGATTTTCTGTCAAAAAAGGAAAGGATTAATAGCGAATTAGCAAATAAAAAAATAGGGAATTAGTCGCATGCCGTCTTGCCCATTTTGTAATGCATAGTGCATACTGCCTCCAGCATGTAATCCTATTGCTCTAATACCTCTATATACAAATATTTTTTTTTTTAAAGTATGGGGCCCCCAAAATTTGGGGGCCCTGTGCAACGGCCCTGGGCAGACATGCCCAGGGCCGGGCCTGTTTTTTAGCCATTGATCATCCTAACTAGATGCATAGATCAAATTATTCCACTCTTATCACGAGAAAACTAATTCACATTTGATCACACATATATATAAGTCTCTAATCAAGTGAGAACAACGGCTTAGGTGAGAATGTGAGGTTGTATCCTGGCCATCCATTTATTTTAATTCTTGCACGACTAGGATTGAAGAAACACATAGACGTAAAATCAGGGATCTTGGTTTATTTCGGGTGGAGATGTTAGAGGGGGACGAATCCATAATTTGGTTAATAGAATGGAACCGGGAATCACGAAGATTATTTTCTTCCTTGAATTGATTTGCACAGACACACAGCTACCAAAAAGACCCCACCTCCAACTCTACAACTAAAATGATGAACTCCGGAGAGCTGTGCAAAATCCAATGTGCGAAGGCGACAATTCTTCCGGCTTGCGTAAAGGTGGTTCGAGAACGAGGTATTCTGGCAACGCCATGGATAGAGGTATTGTTCGACTATCCCATTCTCGTTTCTTTGTGATGGATTTAATTAATTCGGGTAGACCGAATCAATAAACCCGATAAGATTTAAGGGGTTGACAAGATATGATAAATGCAAGAAGCGTGTTAATAGAAGGACAAATGTAAATGATCACGGAGATTCTTGTATTAAGTCAATATAAAATGCTATTACAAACGATAGACTTATGCAATAACAAGATAAAGTGTGTTTAGGACCAAGTAGATGTCTTAATGAGACAAGATTGTTGGAAAAATAGCACTAAAATGGCATTTACGTGGTCATTTTGTGGTACAATTTAAAGTGCGGCCCACTACAGATTTGGGTCGGGTCAAAGTGGATTCGGGTTCTTCGTAGTGAGACAAAAAGATTCATATATTGTACGCTCAAAATGAAGAATGGGTGAATGAGAAATTGATACTTAAAGTAGACCAATTGGAGATGGAATTTGAAGTGAGGAAAAGCTTATGAAGCTTTGTCCCACATTGGTTTGGAAGGAGGATTTGCCCCACTATAAATACAAGAGGCTTTTAAAGGCTAATTGACTTGTATGGCATAGAGGCTCTCTCTTGCGGGCAGGGGGTGCAAATTAAATCCCAAACTAAGCCTGAAAAGGCTTGACTTGTGTGCGTGCCGGCACGGCTATGCAAAATGAAGATGAACTGACCTATCGAGAGGTAGTTCGAAGTCTCGAAGGTCATTCGCGTGCGAGTGCGATGTCTCGATGGTTCACAGACTGGACCATGTCTCGCACGGCGACTCCAGTAACTTCTCGAACGACATTTCATCTACTGTGTCCGTTTCAAAATGACTCTTGATATTACGGAATTAATTTGATTAATTTCAATCATTATTTTTGTGTAAATGTTGGTGAGTGGCAGAATTAAATTTCTGCTAGTGGGAGGAGGTTACAAATGGATTATCAATGCCATGGTTAATGCTATGATCCATTTTCATCCACTATATATTCGTTGTGAGCAGCAGGTTTGGAACACACCAAGAACACACAGCAATACACTATTTTCTCCCTCAAAACTCTGCTCACGTTTCCTTCTAGCCACCTGCGTTGAACCCACGTTCCTAGTTCGCCAGATCCAAGTTTGTGTGCTCAAACGATTGGATCGTAGTACATTTTATCCTGGGAAACCTAGACCGCAACGCTCCAGCACCCCGGGAGGCGGTAAATACGGTTTTAAGGAGAGTAGCAACACGACTCGTGCTTCCAACCACCCGAGTTCGTCCGGATTTCATCCTCAACCGTAGTTTAGGTTTTTCAACCTTTTTTGTAGGTTGCAATTTTCCTGTATTGTAATCCTTTGTGGATATTTTCTGTTGTATTTCTATTATTTCCTTGTATTTTCAAGATCAATTATGTAACAAAGATTACAGGCTTCAATACTAAGTTTAGGCCTAACTACTCGGAGAGATTGGAGAGGAAGCCCCCTAACGGCCTTGGACCGCACCTCACGCTGGGAGGACCGCGTCAAACCGGGATCTAAGGTCTCGTCCGAGCACGGAGCTTGGCCGATGTACACGTGGTGGTCATGCACTATCTACCTCTAATCCCGGCCCGTGGCCGTACACGTGTCCGTTAACCGTAGGGCCAGTCGGATCAGTAGTGGTCGGTTGGTCGGTAAGGATCGGGTCCAGTATGGTCGGGACACCATCGTATGCCTATGCGTATTACCCTATCAATAAGTAAAAAAAAAAAAAGATGATAATGAATGTTGAAATAACTTCGTGGATCTTGAATGCAATACTTTACGGGTTTAGGGATTATTTAACGTTTTTATAGGTTTTAGTCCATATTAGATAAACTAAAAACAAACAAGAATAAAAACGCAAGTAAAGAAAGAGAACCCGGACACAAGAATTGATCACGCAGTTCGGAGCTATAACTCCTACGTCTGCGGGGCTACTTAGTTTTTGCCCAATCCACTAGATGCACCAAGGTTTACACAAGTTGGAATACAACCCAAACGTACAAAGGTTCACTACCAACACACAACCTTCAACATCTACTTTTGGATTGACAAAACTGCAAGCCAAGAATTCTTCAATTCTTCATCTTGACTCAGCATCAACGACAGCATCAAAGACAGTAGCAGAACGTCATTAAATCTTCAAATGATCTTCTTAATATTCACGTGTGAAAGCTCTCAACTTGTATTATGTAGAAAGGTGAATAGTAGAGCTTCAAGTGCCTTCCTTTATATAGTGTAGCATCCTTTAACAACCTTCACAATTTTAGATCTGAAAATCTCCTTGAATAAAAGACAGCCACAACCCTTAAAATTCTGTTAGCCACACAATTTGAATTTGTGGACTAATTCCTTGTTGTGTGAGACAGCATCCGCTGGCACAGCTTCACTTTCAGCTCTGGTGGACATATTGACTTACGGTCCAAAAACTAATAAAAAACTAGATATAGGCTAAGTATATTTTTGACAAATAATGTAGCCAATAACAACAGGACCGTGTATCATTTGTACACTTACAATCTCCCCCTTTGGCAATTATTTGACAAAAAACACCTTCAAACAAACTTAGGCATTTCTTAAGAAAAAAACATAAAACATTTTATTTAGCATGCCATAAGTTAGTTTGGTAACAGGAAAGACTACCAAAAGGATAAAAACAAGTTACGAAAAAGATCAGAGAAAATACCAACGCAAGATAGTCCATGGGACGAACCGATATACTTCATCCAAACAAACATACTTAACCAACCATCAAAGAGAGATAATACCCATTCATCATCATAAAATGCCATTGTCCAACCATTCAACCAATTCAACAAAAACACATAAATAGTGAATTGTCATGCATAAAAAACAATGGATTTTCTCCCCTTCACTTTATTCACTCCCCCTTTTTGTCAAAGAATTGACAAAGGGTAGCCACCTAATCCGAATCAAACTCATCTTCATCATCACCCGAGCCTGATAGTTCGTGAGCAGGACCTTGGTCTTACGCAACTTGACATGAGGCTTGAAGTAGCTCCAACCGGGTGAGTTCCCGCATATCAGCAAGATGAGACTTCTCAAGATCAGCAGCAGCAGTTTGGAGAGAGGCAATAGCATTCTTGATATACATAAGTGTGGATTGGGAAGCTTGAACACGAGCTTGAAGCATAGGAATGGCAGTTGTGTCAAGCGCTGAGGTAGCCCGAGATAGAGGAACAGAGGATGAGCCAGAATGCGTAGCAGCACGGACTGGACTGAGTACTGGAACAGGAACTGTTGCAATGTGACACCCCAACCTTACACAAGCTGAGATAGATAAATCTCAACACAACAGCTGCCTATCTCAACCAACAACATAGTATAGCGGAAGCGAATTTAAAACCTAAGGGGCATCATGCCACATCTAGGTAAGAAAACACAGCCTAGATGCACAGGCTAACCATAAGAACTGAGCTGAACTGTCATGCATAAATAAATCCTCAGAAGTCAGAAGTCAGAAGTCAGAATCCAGAAATCTGGTACGCAGGGGTAATGAACCCAATCACAGGGACCGAAGTCCAATCACAGGGACCGTAGTCCAATCACAGGGACCGAAGTCCAATCATAGGGACCGAAGTCCAATCACAGGGGTAATGAACCCAATCACAGGGACCGAAGTCCAAAGTCAGAAGTCAATAGTCAATAGTAGCACAGTCAATCCACCCAACAACCTCCAAACGATACCAAGAAATCCACCATCACATACTCATACTCCAACCTCAACCCAAACAACCAAACAAAGTGTTCATCTCAACTATGAACACAAACTAACTCCCAGGTAATGAATTCAAGGAATTAATAAACCATGAGTACAAAAAGAGAAACCAAAGACATGAATCAATACTCCAAGACATGGTAAAATACCCAACAAACGGCATGAATAAATACTCCAAAGACGTGGTAAAATACCCAACAAAACACTCCAACAATATTCAGAACAAAGGAGAAACAAACAGACAACAACACCCAAGAACAGGTCTCTGGAATCCAACTTCCAGTGACCATGCGGAACACATCAACGGAGCTCACTCCTCCGCCGCCCTCCTCCGCAAGGAGGAGACGGTCCCCCTCAACGGGCCAGCTACCTCCGCCCGTGCCCACCGCTCCAGCCTTGCGGATCTCCTTGGCGGGTTACATTATGCCGCCTCGGACCTCCACAAGGTCAAACCCAACTCCCAGAATACAGTTCAATGCACAGACACGAGAATACCATTCCAGAATGCAATAATCAGATCAAAATACACCAACATTTCATCTATTTAGAGGCCAAAAATATGGAAATCCAACTAACAAATGATCATAACAACAATAGGCCAAGATCAAAACACAAGATCAAGAAACTCCAACAAAATCCAACCAATAATAGGGCTAAACACCAAGAAATTTCAGGATTTCCAACACCAAATAATATCATATAGAATGAGAGTGTAAAAATAGATTTTGATGGACATAGTGGTTACCTCAAGGAGCTCTTTCCACCTAGCCAAGCCTCAACAATGATCACAAAGCCCCATCACCTTCTTGATCATCTTTTACCTAAAGAACCCCAAAAGAGAACACATAAGAATATGCATAAAGACTAGAAAAACCATAAAATGCAAGGTAGATTCTTAGCTAGATGCACTTACCCAATCCTAAACAAGCTTAAAGGAGCAATCTTGACTTGAAAACTTGTAGGAGAAATGAAGATCAAATTTGGATGATTTTAGAGAGGAAAGTGACGTGAGAGTGTAGAGTAGGGAAGAGAGGGAGTGAAAACCTTTAGGGATTTTTAATCTTGAATATATATACTTCAATACATATAATGTATTAGGGTGAAAGACTTAATATGGAATGGGCTCAAATCATATATTATATTACTTACAAAAATATAATATGTACAAGAATAATAAGTTGGGCTAATGAATTCATCCCTTACAATTAAATATATATTAGAATAAAGAAGCCCATAAGATGTCTTAAAGACATTATACTTACATATTTAAGGAATTGGGCCATGTAAGAGTAATTTAATTATAAGAATTGTAAGGATCCAAATTGAATAAAATCCCTTACAAGAATAAATTCAAGAATTGGGCTCTTGATTAGAATAATTAAATTAGGCTAAAAAATTATATATATATCGATGTATTAAATTGAAAGAACTAGCCCAATTAAAATAAATAAATTGCCCAAGGAATTAATTATCGATCGTAAGGCTTGAACGAATTTACGGGGTGTTACACTCTACCCCCCTTAAAAGGAGCTTCGTCCCCGAAGCTCAAAGCTCACGGGAACTCGAAACGGAACGATTCAAAGAAACAAAGATTCAGCTGAAGATCAAAGAGAACGATTGTTCAACCAATTCTAAACTCAAGAACATACTACACTTCTAGCATCCTAAACTCATAACTTACCCAACCCAAAACTAGCATGCAAGAACTTAAACTAATAACTTACCTAGATCGAACAAAGCCGGGTAGCGTCGCCTCATCTCGTCCTCCATCTCCCAAGTGGCCTCCTCGACTCCATGGTCGGACCAAAGCACCTTCACCAGCTTGATCGCCTTGCGTCGAGTCTCTCGCGTCTTGGAGTCCAAGATCTTCACGGGCCTTTCTTCATAAGACAACGTCTCGTCTAACTCCAGCGTCTCGGGGGCTATCACGTGTGAGGCGTCGTGCACGTACTTCTTCAACTGGGAAACATGGAATACGTTGTGCACTTGGTCTAACTCTGCTGGCAAGGCCAAACGGTACGCCACCTGTCCGATCCTCTTCAAGATCTCATATGGGGCGATGAAGCGAGGGCTCAACTTTCCCTTCTTCCCAAATCTCATCACTCCTCGAGTTGGGGAAATCTTCAACCACACTTTTTCGCCTTCTTGAAACTCTGCTAGTTTCCTTCCCAAGTCAGCATAAGACTTCTGGCGATCTTGAGCAGCTTTCATTCTTCTTTGGATTAGTTTGACTTTTTCTGTGGCTTCTTGCAAATATTGGGGTCCCAAAGTCACCGGATTTATCAAGTCTTCCCAACACAACGGACTTCTGCACTTCTGGCCATAGAGCGCTTCGTAAGGGGCCATCCGAATACTGGAATGGTAGTTGTTGTTGTAGGAAAACTCAATCAAGTCGAGGTGCTCCTCCCATGACCCTTGCAAGTCAAGCATGCACGCCCTCAGCATATCCTCCAACGTCTGAATGGTTCGCTCGGTCTGTCCGTCAGTGGCAAGATGAAAAGCCGTGCTCATCTTCAACCTAGTGCCCAAGGCTGCCTGTAGTGACTTCCAAAACTGTGACAAGAACCTCGAGTCACGGTCAGACACGATGTCGCGAGGTACTCCGTGATACTTCACCACCTGGTGTATGTAAGCCCTGGCCAACTGATCTATAGTGCAAGTCTCCTTCATGGCGATGAAACGGGCTGTCTTGGTAAGGCGATCCACGATCACCCAAATCTTGTCCTTCCCAGTCCTAGTCAAGGGCAAACCTCCCACGAAGTCCATCGAGATGGAATCCCACTTCCCTTCGGGTATTTCTAGGGGTAGCAACATTCCTTTAGTCTTGCATCTTTCTGCCTTGACCTTTTGACAATTCAAACATCGGCTCATGAAGTCAGCTATTTCCCTTTTCATATTCGGCCACCAGAACAGTTTCTTCATGTCTTTGTACAACTTGTCGCCACCAGGGTGAACTGAATATGGAGTATAGTGGCTTTCTTCCAATATCTGTTTCTTTAACTCTTTACACGAAGCTGGCACGCACCATCGCCCTTGATAACGCAGACTGCCATCAGGATATAGCTCGAAAGGTCCCTTCTTGCCATTAACCATCTTGGCCCTCACTTTGTTCAACCGGGCATCGCCCATCTGGCTCCTTCGGATCTCGTCGAGCCATGTAGGTAGGATTTGCATGTTGTAGAGTCGAACTTCTTCACTCATCTGCCCTTCTTCCACCACGGTGATATTCATCCTTTAGAATTCCTTGTACAGATCGTCTGCGAGCACCCACGTGGCATTGAGCGAATGACTCGTCTTCCTACTCAGCGCGTCGGCCACTACATTTGCCTTCCCCTCGTGATACTGAATGATTAAGTCGTAGTCTTTAATGAGTTCTAACCAACGCCTTTGTCGCATGTTCAATTCTTTCTGAGTGAAGATATACTTTAAGCTTTTGTGGTCGGTATAGATCTTGCACTGCACCCCATACAGATAGTGTCTCCAAATCTTGAGTGCAAAGACTACAGCAGCTAGCTCCAGATCATGCGTGGGGTAGTTTTCCTCGTGACTCTTAAGCTGTCGGGACGCGTACGCCACTACTCGGCCCTGCTGCATTAGCACACAACCCAACCCTTTCTTTGACGCATCACTAAACACCTCGAACCCCTCGGTTCCGGATGGTAAAGTCAAAACAGGGGCAGATGTCAATCTTTCTTTCAGCTCTTGAAACGCTGCAGCACACTCACTGTCCCACCTGAAAGGTGTAGTCTTCTTCATGACTTGCGTGATAGGTCGGGCTATCTTGGAGAAATCCGGAACAAACCTCCTGTAATAACCTGCCAAACCCAAAAAACTTCGAACTTCAGACGGAGTTGTTGGTGCCGGCCATTCCATCACTGCCCGAACCTTAGCAGGATCCACCGAGACTCCATCCTTAGCTATTACGTGGCCCAAGAAAGCCACACTGGTCTTCCAGAATTCACACTTGGATAGTTTGGCATATAATTGTTTCTCCCTCAGAATGTGCAACACGGTCCTGAGATGCTTTTCATGCTCGGTCGGATCAGGAGAGTAAACCAGAATATCGTCGATGAATACTACCACAAACTCGTCCAAGTAAGGCTGAAACACTCTGTTCATCAGATCCATGAAAGCGGCTGGAGCATTCGTTAACCCAAACGGCATCACTGTAAACTCGTAATGGCCATAACGGGTCCGAAATGCTGTCTTAGGAACATCCGCATCTGCCACCCTAAGCTGATGGTACCCTGATCGCAAGTCAATCTTCGAGAAGATGCCGGCCCCCTTGAGTTGGTCAAACAAGTCGTCAATTCGCGGCAGGGGATACTTATTCTTAACTGTTACTCGGTTCAGCTCTCGGTAATCGATGCAGAGTCGCATGCTACCATCTTTCTTTCTTACAAAAAGCACTGGAGCTCCCCATGGTGAAACACTAGGTCGGATGTATCCTTTGTTCAACAAGTCTTGCAGCTGCTCCTTTAACTCTTGCATTTCTTTCGGTGCCATTCGGTACGGGGCTTTCGATATTGGGGCCGTCCCTAGCACCAAGTCAATAGTGAACTCTACCTCTCGGGGAGGCGGTAATCCAGGGATCTCTTTCGGGAAGACATCGGGGAACTCACATACCACGGGTATCTGCTGAACTTCATCCTTCGGAGCACTAAGGTCCTCAACTACACATAAGAAAGCCTCGTGTCCCTTGGCGACGTACTTCTTGATCTTGATCATGGAGACTAACTTGACCTCGGGCTCCTTAGTCGCCCCTCGGTACGATACCCTCTTGCCCCCAGGGCCCTTCAAGACCACCTTCTGCTCACTGCACAAAATCTGGGCCTTATACTGTCCCAGCCAATCCATACCCAGCACCACTCCGAAGTCGTCCAAGTCAAACTGGATGAGGTCGCTCGGAAAGGTCACTTCTTTGATCTTTATAGGCACGCCCTCGAAGATGTGCTCACATGCCTTGACTTCGCCTGACGCCACTTTGACTGCGATCCTCGTCGCTGCGCTAGGCACGATGCCCAGCTCACGGACCAACTTCGAGGATATACAGGAATTAGAAGCTCCGGAGTCGAACAGAACTAAGGTGGGGACGGAGAGTACCGGAAAGATACCCGTAACCACTTCACAGCTCTCTGCCTGGGACTTGTTCATGATGAGAAGTTCTCCTAGCGAAGACGGAACTCCTTCGTTTCCACTCACTCTCTCGAAGCCCGGGAGAGCTACTCCCTTACTACCCGAGCTGCTGCCTCCCGAGGCCCTTGCCGTCTCAGCGTCGGTCGCCTTCAGCTTCTTGAGACGTTCCAGCATCCCTCTTCCCGTGTCTGGGGCTTCTTCCCGCTTCCTTGATGGCAGCATGGTCGCTAAAGAGGAAGATAACTAACAGAAAGCGAGAACCACTGCGGTCGGCCTTTCCCAAACACGCAAGAAAGAAAGTGAGAACAAGCTCACAACAGCCAAACAACAAGCAACAACCAAAACATAACGCAAAAGCAAGTAAACGAGTCCTCACCGCGCTGCCTAGAATTCACACATCCTAGGATTCTCAAACATCTTAATTGCTACTGATCAAGTCCTAGAGTCTCAGATTACAACCCTAGGATCTCTACTTAGACCTCAACACAGGCTCTGATACCAACTGTGACACCCCAACCTTACACAAGCTGAGATAGATAAATCTCAACACAACAGCTGCCTATCTCAACCAACAACATAGTATAGTGGAAGCGAATTTAAAACCTAAGGGGCATCATGCCACATCTAGGTAAGAAAACACAGCCTAGATGCACAGGCTAACCATAAGAATTGAGCTGAACTGTCATGCATAAATTGTTGGGCGTCGACAAGGTTGGCCGAGTTCAGCCCCTGCTCGATTCGAGACGTGGCGCTGTGGCTTACCATGGAGGGATGTGGTTAAATGGTATTAGTCCACCTACCTATCACCAATTGGTTTTAGGAAGGATATGGCAACCAGTTAGCCAAAGAACTCTGTGGTTAAGCGTGCTTGACTTCAGGCAGTCACGGGATGGGTGACCCCTTGGGAAGTAAGCATAGTGCAGCGCTGAGATCCATCATAAATAAATCCAGTCAAGAGTATATAAAGATCTCAAATGGCACACAGGCCCGAAACCAAAGTCTAAACAACATAAACTAAGTCTAAGCATCATCATAACGGTAGGCTCTAACGCGCTCGCGCTTAGACTTACTCCATAATACATAAACCTTGTAAATAGGTTTACACACCCATATAGAATATAAACACCAACAAACTGTTCAATAGTTCAAAACGGATACTCAACAACAATAAGCTAAACGAATCATAAACCAAGACTCATCCAAACAATACAATCATAAACCAAGACTCATCCAAACAATACAACGAATCCATAAACAAGATACCGACTGAACAACAACCCAAAGAAACCAACCAACCATAACGAGAACAACAAGATATCAACCGAATATACACAAGGAACTCATGAACACATAAACCAAGAAAGAAATCCCAACTCCAACCTCCAAACCCTCATACCAACCATCATACCAAACCCAACCACAGTCAGAAGCCAGAAGTCAGAATCCAGAAATCTGGTACGCAGGGGTAATGAACCCAATCACAGGGACCGAAGTCCAAAGTCAGAAGTCAATAGTCAATAGTCAATAGTAGCACAGTCAATCCACCCAACAACCTCCAAACGATACCAAGAAATCCACCATCACATACTCATACTCCAACCTCAACCCAAACAACCAAACAAAGTGTTCATCTCAACTATGAACACAAACCAACTCCCAGGTAATGAATTCAAGGAATTAATAAACCATGAGTACAAAAAGAGAAACCAAAGACATGAATCAATACTCCAAGACATGGTAAAATACCCAACAAACGGCATGAATAAATACTCCAAAGACGTGGTAAAATACCCAACAAAACACTCCAACAATATTCAGAACAAAGGAGAAACAAACATACAACAACACCCAAGAACAGGTCTCTGGAATCCAACTTCCAGTGACCATGCGGAACACATCAACGGAGCTCACTCCTCCGCCGCCCTCCTCCGCAAGGAGGAGACGGTCCCCCTCAACGGGCCAGCTACCTCCGCCCGTGCCCACCGCTCCAGCCTTGCGGATCTCCTTGGCGGGTTACATTATGCCGCCTCGGACCTCCGCAAGGTCAAACCCAACTCCCAGAATACAGTTCAATGCACAGACACGAGAATACCATTCCAGAATGCAATAATCAGATCAAAATACACCAACATTTCATCTATTTAGAGGCCAAAAATATGGAAATCCAACTAACAAATGATCATAACAACAATAGGCCAAGATCAAGACACAAGATCAAGAAACTCCAACAAAATCCAACCAAGAATAAGGCTAAACACCAAGAAATTTCAGGATTTCCAACACCAAATAATATCATATAGAATGAGAGTGTAAAAATAGATTTTGATGGACATAGTGGTTACCTCAAGGAGCTCTTTCCACCTAGCCAAGCCTCAACAATGATCACAAAGCCCCACCACCTTCTTGATCATCTTTTACCCAAAGAACCCCAAAAGAGAACACATAAGAATATGCATAAAGACTAGAAAAACCATAAAATGCAAGGTAGATTCTTAGCTAGATGCACTTACCCAATCCTAAACAAGCTTAAAAGAGCAATTTTGACTTGAAAACTTGTAGGAGAAATGAAGATCAAATTTGGATGATTTTAGAGAGGAAAGTTGCGTGAGAGTGTAGAGTAGGGAGGAGAGGGAGTGAAAACCTTTAGGGATTTTTAATCTTGAATATATATACTTCAATACATATAATGTATTAGGGTGAAAGACTTAATATGGAATGGGCTCAAATCATATATTATATTACTTACAAAAATATAATATGTACAAGAATAATAAGTTGGGCTAATAAATTCATCCCTTACAATTAAATATATATATATATATATATATATATATATATATATATATATATTAGAATAAAGAAGCCCATAAGATGTCTTAAAGACATTATACTTACATATTTAAGGAATTGGGCCATGTAAGAGTAATTTAATTATAAGAATTGTAAGGATCCAAATTGAATAAAATCCATTACAAGAATAAATTTAAGAATTGGACTCTTGATTAGAATAATTAAATTAGGCTCAAGAATTATATATATATATCGATGTATTAAATTGAAAGAACTAGCCCAATTAAAATAAATAAATTGCCCAAGGAATTAATTATCGATCGTAAGGCTTGAACGAATTTACGGGGTGTTACATGCAAGCTGTGGACGATCATCATGATGATTTTTCAAGCAAAGCCGTGAATCAACAGTGTACTGACTTGGAAATTCCAGCAATGGCTCATTCTTGTACGGAGTAAATCCTTGAGCCTTGAGTATCCCAAAAATCAAATTCGGAAAGGGAAGATGAATTTTGGACTCCTTCTTCTTAAGAACAAACTCCATGATGTGGCCGTAGATAATTTCACCAAGATCAAACTTGACCATGTGACGAACTTTGTAGAGCAAGAGAGCCATCTTTGTCGAAATTGAACTCTTGGACATCGTAGGCAGCCAGTTGCTCATGGCTATACGAAACAGAACAGAGTATACGGCAGTCAGCTGTTGAGAAGATAAATTCCCTTTAGGCCAGGCAGTGAGCTTGTTGTGTGTCAAGGCAGCAGCTAAAGTGTCTAAGCCTGGATTACACCTGTCAGATAGAGCAGCCCGATTGTAGAACTTGTTGATGATTTCTGGACTGAAATCATACCACTTGCCGCGAACATATGCCTTGTGAAACAAAGTAGACTCTTGAGACGTGGAATCAGCAGACAGATTGGAGTAGAACTTAGCAGTCAACCATTCAAAACAAGGACCCACATTCTGAACCGTTTGAAGCAAATCTTGATCTTTCAACAAAGGAATGATATTGCAGTGGCGCATAATATCATCGACATCAATCTTCTTCTGAAGCAACACACCACGAGAGCTATGAGTAGTCCACTCTCTAATCAAGGATGAATCACGCAAGATCGGCTTGAACTTCTCAAGCTTGATGCTTGCGGGTGGTGAGACAGGGTCGATAATAGGACTAACAGAGGCAGCAGCATCAGCAGATACAAAGGCAGACTTGGACCGAGTCATTCTTGGAGTAGGAGTAGTCATAGGCTTTTTCCCTTTTCGCTTTTCTCCAACAATGATCACATCACTTGTGTCATCTAGTTTCCTTTTCACAGAAACTTTCTTTTTGGCTTTGTAACACCCCGACTTGGCTACACCGAACCACCGGAGTAGTTACCGCCACACCTAGACTAAGTCCGACCTTATTCAGGTAGGATTCATTCTAGATGCACAGGCTAGACAACAAAAGGACAAGGATCGAGTTTCTTGGCGTCAAAATTCAAGGCAACTTTAGAATAAAACTGCATCATATACATATATCTAAGTGTCACCAAGAAGCGTAGCTAACAAGCTACCAAAAATCAGGAGGGTTAACAATAATAATAACCCATCGAGAGAGAGAGTTGGTTGGACCTGACCAGACAACCATCAGAGTAGCAAAAAGATATATGTACACGAAATATATCCTGAATTCCCCTTACTCTAGACTCGACCTAGTCTAGTGAATGGTACACCGGGCCCGTATAGGTACCCCAAACTACATGCCAATCATCCTCAAACCACATGACATGATCTAGGAACCTACACGTACTCATGTACATCATCCATTCTTCAGGGTAATCCGGAGGGCTCGGATCCCATGGATATGGATAGTGCACCACGAACTCAAGAGGGTGGCTGTCAGGGACAATCTCTATGGGATAGAACCCATAGCTGGCCTGTAAAGCATCAAAGGGGCAGAGAGGCTCGACTAGAGGAGGAGTCCACACAGGAATCTCGGGCGAATCCGGAGCAGGAATGGAGTCAGGAGTACTGATCAGCACTGGCGGGTCAGGCGCGTAACTAGGGGCATAAGGATCGTCATCTACTAAATACTGTGTGTAGTCGTTAAAATCATAAATGGGAAACTCGAACTCAGATGGGTCTGAGTCCGGCAAGCTGCACGAACCTACACTAGATGACATCTGATAAAATACACAACGAAGTGTAGTTAGCGCGACGGCTAAGTAAGGATATCCATGGTCACTCGAAAATAAACAAAGGTTTTCGAAACCACAATAGTAATACAATAAGGTAAGGTAAACGTTACCCAGTAATCGCAGTCTACCTGCAAGCAGTCTAACAACAACAATAATTTCACATTATGTTAGTAATTTCGGCACGTTGCACGACCATTAATTCACACGTGGGGAAAACACAACACCCACACCACTGTTTAAGACACCCGACAGTTAGCTCTCACACATCACTCAGCGAATGGACTTCGCTCTGCAGTATGAATCAATCATACAAAATCTCACACATCACTCAGCGAATAGACTTCGCTCTGCAGTATGAATAAATCATACAAAATCTCACACATCACTCAGCGAATAGACTTCGCTCTGCAATATGAATAAATCATACAAAATCTCACACATCACTCAACGAATAGACTTCGCTCTGCAGTATGAATAAATCATACAAAATCCTCACATGTTCACTCAGCGAATAGACTTCGCTCTGCAGTATAGATTAATCGTACAGACCCCTCACCATTTCACTCAGCGAAGGAAATTCGCTCTGCAGTATCGATTAATCATATACAGACTCCCTCACATTCATTAATTATTATCACACGACTCCATAACCAATATACTTACTCAAGTATATTTCCCCAACTCACATACTTAGGTTAGTGTTAGTCACATCACGGAAATTCAAGTATAGGAGTCATAATAATTTTCCAAGCACAAATATTTTTCCAAGTTTGTAAGGTACACAAAAATAATATTTTGCCTTCAAAAATTATCACCCGGATGCCCATAGGCTTTCAAAATATCACAACACTCAAGGTTAAAAACATCGGGGAAAAACCGGGTCAAAAACGAGTCCGCGTCGCGCGAACTCGCGGCTGGCCGCACCAGCGAACGCACGGCGGACGCACGTCCGGACAGCGTCCGCTGGTTCAGCGCGCGACGCCGAAACTGGGCGCCCACGGACGCGCAGCGGACGTGCGCGTCCGTGCGGTGTCCAGCCTCTCGGCCGAGGCGCCGAACGTTGGTTCCGCGAGGGCGCGCGGTGGACGCGCGTCCACTATTGTGTCCTTCAGTTTTCTGCCCACTTTGGGCCGCAAGATCGGGGTGGTAACGGCCCGATCTTCCACCTTTTTCACAAATATAAGCATTTATGGGTCTCATACTATATATACATGCAATAAAAATAATTATGAACATGCATAACAAATTTATCAACAATCAAAGTAAGGATTTTTGAGCCAACTTATAGATCTATAACATAGCACATAATTTTCATATAAAAATTTCTAATTCACATAATTTCCTAGCATTTGCCTATCTCCAAGTGATTGAACCGACTTAAGGGATTCCTTACCTCAATAGAAGATTTCTAGAACCGTAGAAGTGTTAGATCTTTCCTCAAATCCAAAGCCCCTAAAACATCACCATAATAACAATATTTTTCATGCACTAATAGTAACACTTAAGTTAAAGCTTAAGTCTTAGGAGGAATAAAACCGAACAAAACCGAAGTTCTTACCTAGAGTAGAGTTCTTGGAGTTGAAGAATTGCCTAAGGCTTTCTTAGATCACAATAGAAGACTAAACTAAAAAAAATGGCTCACTTCTTCTTCCCTAAGTGTAAAATCCGAAAATGAGAGAGAGATATGTGATCTTGGTGTGATTTTGTTCTTGATCTACAAGTAACAAGTGCAACTAGGCCATACCTCCATTAATGCCTCATTAATTGCTCAATCCAACTTAGATTTACTTGCCACATGTCAACACCCCATGAATTCCTTACAAGATCTCAAATCTAATTGGCCAGTTTATGCTTAAATCAGATGAATGTTCGGAGGATTATAACTTAATTCGGGAAAATTCTAATACCAAAATTATCGTAAAAATATTCCCGTCGCAAATCACCAATTTTGGGAATTTTCCGGTAATCCGCTAAATTTAGGTTCAAAGTCCGTAACAATTCATCCCTTACAGTCCATCTAAAATTTTTCTTGAGTTAACTAGAAATTCAGGCTTAATCGTATGATACTTAATAATCCCAATTCTAGAAAATTCGAACTGAATCTATATCCTTAAAATTTTCTCGGTTCGTGACCGGTACGTAGTTCGCAGCTTATTGATAACTAATCCAAAAATAAATTCGAGCACCAAACAGTCTTCTCTTAAATGTCATAGCCTAAAAAAAATTTCATATCGCTATTCTCGAATTTTTTACTATGCCGTAAAAACCGAGGGGTTACAGGCTTTTTGAGTTGATTGTTCAAGAGGAACCTGTATAAGAGGCACAGACACAGGCATAGCAGAACAAGGTACAGACAATTTTAATATTAAATCAGATAATAATTCGGTAGTGCTGGTAGACAACGGAACTGAACCAGATGAAGCCGGAACAGTGACTAACTCAGACACAGGCAAAGGACATGTAGCAACAGTGACCGAAACGTCATCGGATTTTGAGACAGGAAATGCAGCAGGCAAGTCAACATATAATGCAATATCACGTATATTAAACGTAGAAGCATCAGGAATTGTGACTTGTTCGGGCCTAGACCTTCCTAAAACAGAGCCAGAAGCAGAGCCAGAAACAGAGCATGCTGGAACAGAGACAGAAACAGAGCCGGTAGCCACAACCGAATCAGCAGATAGCATAGAAGCAGGTAAAATAGATGGTAAAGCAGTAGGCAGATGCACTATATCAGAGTTAACCACAGAAGGCACATTTAAAGGACAAATAGAAGCAGCCACAGATGTAACACACGAAGAGCTAGGCATATTTGAACAAACTACAGCACTAGGCAACGAAGAAACTAAAGAGGGCGAAACTGAAACAGGCAACGAGACAGTGCCAGAACTAGAGGAAACAGAGAATGATACCACATTATCAGCCTTTTTCGAAGCCTCCAACGCTGCCTGAAGTTCTGCCTCATTGACCTCATCATCACTTTCTTCAATCGGCCATGGCGTAGTACCGATTCCCTGAGCCAATGTGAGGAGATTACGGGACTCCTTCGTAGATAGATCATCCAAAAGCTCTTGATTTTGTAGAAGAGTTGCCAAGACCCGTTCTTTGCAAGAGGGTGAGAGATTTGAGGAATTTGTGAGGATAGATCAAAAGAGATTGTTCCTTTCATCTGTAGCTTTGAAGATTAGGAACGGGTTGGTGTCAATTTGAGGATTTGAGCTTGAAGCCATGGGAGAAGAGCTTGATTTTTCAGTGTGGAGCTTTGAGGAAGCCGATCGGGTATGTTCTCGAAGAAGAAAGGGGAAAAGTGAGCTTTTGAGTAAAAGATGGTCTTTATAATATGCATTGGGAAGCGTGAGAGTAGATGGGATTTAATCTAACAAGATTTTGAGATCTTTTAGGATAAGAAGGTAGAAGATTTAGGAAAAAAAATTATAAGGTTTAGGATTCTTGGATATTTTCGGCCAAGGGAAAAAAATCAACCATTATTTATCCCTGAAAAAATTGGACACTAAAAAAGAAAAAAAATATTAGTAATAAAATAATTTATTCAGATTCTCTACACCTTCCATTAGTTCTTGAGTACCACTTTTCCATTGCGGTGCATTTGGTATTTTCTAGGTTATAAAATCCGCTTTCCTGACCCAAACTTGTTTTACAAATGGTGCAATGCGCTTGTGAATGTACTTCTCAACCCTTTGATCCTTGTAGAAATAGTAACATTCTGGTCTTGCAATAATGACAAATAGGATTATATCTCATGCGATGAAAGTTTGGATACCATACATTACCATAGCCTCGTCTAGATGTACTGGATTTGGAAAAGACACGATATGATCCAGCTTCTGTCACACGGCGTTGTGAAGCTGAGCTTGATTCAGGCGTGTCATACACTGGTTTAGACGTTGTCATATTTCCTTGTTGAGCTGGGTTTGATTTTGGCGTGTTATGAACTGATTCAGAACTTCTCACAAACACAGTATCTTTGTTCTTCCCACCGGAGAAACCAAGCCCAAATTTTGTAGATGTTTGTTTTCCTGAATCAAGTATTTCATCAAGGGTAGATGTGGTGTCCATCATCTTGATACGTCGTTTGAGCGTGTCAACTCCTGTTGTAGCTTTTCCTCACGTTCAAGACTAGCCTTCAGTAGGATATCTTTTTCAGAAGCTTGGTTTTTGTACACCATCTTAGCATCTTCTAATACAACAATTTTACTAGACAAAGAATGATGCACTTTAAATAAAGCCTCCCATCTGGAGTACAACTTTTTGTATTCTAATTCATAAGACACAGGAGGTAACTCTCGATCTTCAGCTGAATTATATTCTCCACTGTCTGAACCAGCGAGCTCTTCTGTGTCAGGGTCAACGTCAGCTATTGCAGTAAAGGCCACAAAATTTCCAGAAATTTCGTCAGTGTCTGAACCAGCAGCTTCTGATTCAGGTTCATCATCGCTCCAGGTTAGGGTCCTCATGGACTTCTTTCTTCGTAAGTATGTTGCACACTCGGCCTGAACATGTCCAAATCCTTCGCATTCATAGCATCGGATGCCCTTGTTCACTTTGTCTTTAGATTTTCCAGAATGTGAGCCAGATGATCTTGATGTTGATCCTCCAGATTTTGTCACACCTTTTGAGTTACTCGAGTTGATTCCTTTCTGATTTTGCTCCCTATTATTTTGTGTGTAATTCTTTTGCTTGACCTGTTTCAAAATTTTAGAAAAATGTTTAGATAATAAACCAACAGGATCATCAGAAAGCTCATCTGTATCAGGCACGTCGAAGTCTTGTCCTTCAGTGTTGAAAGCAACGGATTTCTCCTTCTTTGTATGATCGGTCAGAATCTCCATTTCGTAGGTCTTAAGACTTCCCATCAACGCTGCACGAGTTTTATCTTCCCAACCTGCGTTTTCCTGGATAGCGGTAACCTTCATTCGAAAACGCTGTGGTAGAGACCGCAAAACTTTCCTGACCAATTTTTGTTGGGGAAATGGTTCGCCTAACACAGCAGCTCGATTTGCCAATTCTTGAACACGTTCGTTGAAGCTCGTAATATTTTCGTTTTCATTCATCCTTAGATCTTCAAAGTCTGAATGAACCAGCTGTAACTTAGATTGTCTTACTGAGTTAGTACCTTCATAGGTAGTTTCCAATATTTCCCATGCTTCTTTTGCAGATTCACAACCTGCACCTAAAGTAAATAGTATCTAAAGCTTTATGATTATAACCAGCAGAGGTCCTTTCAGCTGCATCCCATTCGATTTCTGGTTTAAGCACTTTGGGATCATTTTCTGTTGCACCCGCCTTTTTGGGATGTTCCCAACCAGTTAGAACAGCTGACCAGACACGATCACTTAAAGCTTTTAGATGCATTCTTGTCCGAGCTTTCCAGTATGGGTAGTTTACACCATTTAGTTCGGGGGGTGATTTATTCATTCTGAGACACTCAACACACGGTGAGACAGAACAAAAAACAGCAAGAACCGAAAATAAAACAACGAAAAGACAACAAAGAATTGAGTTCAAGAAACACGAGATCGACAGATCGGTAGATTAATAAATTAAGTCCCCGAGCTCTGATACCAATTGAAATAACTTCGTGGATCTTGAATGCAATACTTTACGGGTTCAGGGATTATTTAACGTTTTTATAGGTTTTAGTCCAGATTAGATAAACTAAAAACAAACAAGAATAAAAACGCAAGTAATGAAAGAGAACCCGGACACAAGAATTGATCACGCAGTTCGGAGCTATAACTCATACGTCTGCGGGGCTACTCAGCTTTTGCCCAATCCACTAGATGCACCCAAGTTTACACAAGTTGGAATACAACCCAAACGTACAAAGGTTCACTACCAACACACAACCTTCAACATCTACTTTTGGATTGACAAAACTGCAAGCCAACAATTCTTCAATTCTTCATCTTGACTCAGCATCAAAGACAGTAGCAGAACGTCATTAAATCTTCAAATGATCTTCTTAATATTCACGTGTGAAAGCTCTCAACTTGTATTCTGTAGAAAGGTGAATATTAGAGCTTCAAGTGCCTTCCTTTATATAGTGTAGCATCCTTTAACAACCTTCACAATTTTAGATCTGAAAATCTCCTTGAATAAAAGAGAGCCACAACCCTTAAAATTCTGTTAGCCACACAATTTGAATTGGTGGACTAATTCCTTGTTGTGTGAGACAGCATCCGCTGGCACAGCTTCACTTTCAGCTCTGGTGGACATACTGACTTGCGGTCCAAAAACTAATAAAAAACTAGATATAGGCTAAGTGTATTTTTGACAAATAATGTAGCCAATAACAACAAGACCGTGTATCATTTGTACACTTACAAATGTAATCATAGTAATGAATAAATATGTGCTAATGACCTTGTGGTCTAGTGGCACCCAGTGTCTTGGTTTACACTCCCACTGATGGGAGTGGATTCGAGCCTCAGTGGAGGCAACTGTTGACTCTTGTGCTTAAGTAGGTAGGAATGTGGTTATAATGATTTTGTTTTACATTTAGAAAACAATTTTTAATAGAGAAAATTGAAAAATTGTTTCATGTTTTCAAAATGGAAAATTGTGCTGTAAACATGTTTTTTGTTTTCTATTCCAAATTTTCAGAAAATTTGACAAAATTTTCAGTTAGTAAACATGCCCTAAATGACTATGAACTGCTAAAGAGTGGGTTGGTAGGAATTCTTACCTTGTTTTCTTACTCCATTGAAGGTTCGAAATGATAGCGTGATCAATTGGTACCCGAGGATGGCGTAGTTAGTCGTTCTTCAAATAGGTTGAGTGTTGAAGCAAGAAACCCGACCCAGAGGGGCCAAGAAGATACTGGTGAGCCAGAACGAAAATAGAACATAAAAATTTACACTTGAGGTTTAACTAAATAGTAAATAATTAAAACCTAAAAATCTAGCAGTTTGGTACAAAGTCACAAAATGCTTAAATTAGATAACATAGAGTTATGATCCTTCTGGAAATAAGAATCAACAATCAAGAATGTATTCTCAAAATCCAACAATCCAATTCTAAATTTCCAAGCATCCATAAATCATAATCCAATCCTATTCAACTATACCTCTTCTTAAAGAAATTCAACAAGTTAAAATTAATTAAACTTGTTAAAAGGATTATAACAATTCATCTATTAAACACTTCAACAGATTAAATCATTAAAGGGACAAAGGGTGTTCGAAATGCTTATTTTTTCATATTAAGTTCGGATTGAGGGCAAATTACCCATGAGTTATGGCATCAAGGTTTCAATACCACACTACATGGCAATATACCAAACCCAATCTTACATTTCAGAGAACATGGTGGAAGCATCATCATTGCAATCATAAATTCTTAAGTTATTAAATACTTAAGAATTTAATAAACTCACAATTACACTATTACATAAACAAACATAAGGATAAGGAGAGAGATAAGTGATATAACAGTTACCATTGATCATTGCAATTTGTAAACTTAAATTCTTACACTCTTACTGATACCTCATACCTAGGGCAGTATTGAGTTATTACCTCAATGCCAACCATTTAAAATAGGCCAAGCCATTGAGCCACCATACTTTCCAGCTAGGGAGTTAGCTAGAATGCTTCCATACACTCATACAAGCACGGAACAGTACAACACAATAACATGATCATTTCAAATAATATTTAATAAGGTTATAAGTGAAATACTAAATAAATGAATAAGACAATGGAAGAAAATAGAAATAAGTTTATAGATATTGTAGGTAGGGAAAAATCAACTCCACCAGTAGGTCCAATACTAAGTCCACTTACTCCAGTAAACAACTCAGAAAAAAAAACAATAACAATAACAAACAAACAAACAAAACATTTAAATTTAATAAAGTTATATAGTTTAAAAGATCAAACAAATAACATTTAATAAGGTTATACAGTTTACCTTTTTCAAATCTTTAATTTCAACTTCATCTATGTTTTCTTCGTTGAAAGAGGTTAATTGGTCATCCTTAGCCAATCTTGTGCACACACAAGTGCCTCAATAATTTTATGAGTAAAAGAACTCCTAAAGGCATCTAGAACCCCCCCCCCCCTTCCACTAGTACTAAATCAGTCTAAATGTTGATTTTGATGCAACTGTAGAGATGGGAAAGGAAAACTGGCCACATAATCACACTGGAAAGGAAAACTGACCACATAATTAGCATACAACTCTTAAAGGTCCGTTATAACCTTCTGAAATAATGATTTACCAATTACATCACCATGTAATTGATTAAACTGATATGACATGTATTCTATTTTGTCCCTAGAGTCCAAGATATTTTTCATAAAAGATCAGAAAATTCATCTTATCTGGATCACTCTAGTATTTATCGAACTTAGCTCTCATATTTCTTCCCATTAGTTGAACACTACCAAATTCAGCTCCCACTAGATCATTTAATATGCATAACGGATCAGAAATTTCAAAGAAGAATGTATTAGAAGTAACATACAAGGAAACAAATATCCGAAAAATCATTTCATTAAATGATTTCAGAATTTTCACCAAAGATTGAACAAAAACCCAATCCATGAAATCTGGTATATTCCCACCCAAATCAGTAGTAAAAGATGAATCATGATATTCATACACTTTAACACTTTTTGATAGAGTAAGGTAGTATGAAGCATCATATATGTAGAGTTCCACCGTGTAGGAAAATAAAAAAACAAAGAATTTTTCGCTTCCACCCTAATTAAATAAGCAAGACCCCTAAAATTTTGAAACATAGCAAGGGAGTTCTTCGTTTACCTTACACATACGTCAACAGCCAAATTAGATTCCATCAACCCATCTTGCACTTCAAAATTAAGGATGTGAGCAATACATCGCATATGCAAATACTAATACCTAACACCAGTAGAACCCCAAGATATGATTTTCTTCTTGAAAAATCATAAGGCAGTATCATTGTTTAAAGCATTATCAACTCTCACAGTAAAAACAGACTTCAACCCCTAGTCGAGTACGCAAGTTTCTAGTGCCTTTACAATATATTCCCCCTTATGTGAAGCCATAAGGACAAAGGAAATAATTTTCTTTTGCAGCTTCCACTCTTTGTCTATGAAATGTGAAATTATGCACATATAGTTGATCCTCTATATAGAGGTCCAAGTATCAATAGTGATACTGACTCTTTAACTGCTAGTCCTAAAGAAAATTTTCAAATTTACCTGCAAGTAAATAGAGAGAGAGAGAGAGAGACAGAGAGAGAGAGAGAGAGAGAGAGATATTATCTATGCATTACTTATTTTCGGTTTGGTCATTGCTTAGGACCCCTTGAATGAATGTGATTTATTTCGGATTTTGCACTACTTTTTGTGATTAATTAAAATTTGGGTCTGCGTGCCTCTTATCTATTATTGTAATGTAAATCTCTTCCCCGAAGTATGTACCACATTTCTAGTAGATAGGAAATTTATGTACGAAGATCCCAAAATATTTCAAGAGTGGAAGACCCGAAAACTTCAAGAGTTGAAGACTTGAATATGATCAAAATTAACTGGCTCAATTTTGATCATTTTGAAGTCCATGACCGTTATCAAGTTTATTTTTCATGCATTTTATTTATATATGTGAAAATGTTGCATGAGTAAAGTGAAACACAATATTCATAAAATCTTCCCTATATTAAATATTAAGTTGTAAACGGTTGAGCCTTAAGAGTTGAGATTACTTAATCGTTGCTCTCCACCATCGTAAGAAATCTAATATTTTTCTTAGCACGGTGTCGACTATGCCAACATAGGGGCAACGTGTTACTTTTAAAATATTTTAAATTTCTATTGGTCCCGATAGATTGAGGGAGTGTGTATAGAGAGAGAGAGAGAGAGAGAGAGAGAGAGAGAGGGGGGGGGGGTGAATAGACACACTTAACTTTTTGAAAAATTTATTCTCAAATCATTAAGTTTACCCCAAGTGTAATCTTAACAACTTGGTTAGAGTTTAATGTTGCACAGTGGAAATAGAAACTTAACCCTTTTTAATGTTCTTTGCACGCTTTGTTTGCTAAGTAAAGTTAGGTGTGAGTGTGTATGATATGCAAATATAAAGCAATAAATGAAGAGAGAGAGAGAGTTTTTATAGTGGTTCGGATGTTTACGAAGCCTAATCCACTCTTCTTCACAACACGTGAAGGATTGCACTAAATTCCCTTAGTACAAAAACACCACTAAGTTTGCTCCTTGATCACAAAGCTAGACACAAACTTGCACCACCAGGTTTTTCAACTTCTATGACTTTACTTCGCATCTTTCTACTTATCCAAGTAGAGAATATAGGGTTGAAGAAGTGGTTTTATTCTTTTCTCCAACTTGAAATCTTGGCTTCTTGAATCTAAATCTTCTAAGTTTGAAGCAGCTCAAGATTTCTCAAATCTAGATGTATGCGATTGTGTTTTTTCTCTTTCTCAACACTGGTCGCAAAGCACTTAATGTTATAAAGCTTTTACCTCAAGCCCGACATCCGCTACGTCACCATCTCCGACGGCCTCTCGTCATCTACAAATTTAGACGCCCCCGTTAACTGCTTGATCTTTAAGCATCATCCAGCTTCGTGCAACCACTCTGGACCAAACGACGACTGAACCTCCGACGAGCGTGGGAGTCGAGCATTGTTTGGATGTCGTTGCTCGTGTAGTGAGGTGCTTCCGTGAAGAGTCTACAGGCCTAAGCTGGTAGGTAATATTTCTAGTCGGTCTCCACGCATGCTGGATCTACTGGATTTTATATATTTAAAAACAAAGAAAAATACTTATCTGCGACCATGCAAAGAAGAGAGGTGGTGGTGAAGGATCCCGTTCTTGGCGACGACGTTGCTGCTTTAATTTCCCTTCCGATCGCAATCGACGCAGCGTCATTTAGTCAAGCGTGCAAGGACGGCGCGACTTGGAGTTGCGGGCGGTCGGCGGGCGTTGGCGGACCAAGCGTTGCGACGAGGAGTGATGGCGGAGGCGGCACTGGTTTTGGATTCCCAGCCGGTACCTTCGCTGAAAAGGGGAACGGCGGTGTAGTGACTTTCATCTCCGTCGAAGTTCTACGGTTCCCTAGGTGTAGAGCTACCAGTTAAAAACTCGTGGGAGATGTATATTTATATGTTTGATTTTTCATCTCAGCGAGGGAGATCGCTACAGCTTTAGCAATGAAAGCTACGACGACTAGATTCCTAATGTTGGAGGTGCGATGTACGTTGCAGTGGAGAATTAAGAAAACCATCCCCTGGCCATGATCTTACCGAAAGTACATTCACCGATAATTGATACATATAGAAAGATTTCACTTTTTCTGAGAAAAGGGAGAGCCATTATATTGTAGTAGGGAAAGGACTAGAAGAGTGCTGGTTGATTTGAATGGTGGTTTGTTAGCAAGAAAGGGAAGGAAATATATTATCAGGGAACATGATTCATGGTAGTTCTTATGGGGGTTTTGATTTACAAGGTTCAATGAGGGTTCATCATCATCAACAGCAGCTTGTTGGGCTTCACCCTCATCCCAGACAGGTATCAATGGTTCACTCGCAGATTCACGAAGGCTTCCCCTGTGGATTGGTAGCATGCAGGATCGAAGCCAGAATATCTCTTTGAGTGATTATAGCAATAGCAAGGGAGGTAAATCTATGAGTGATGATGAGGATGGTGGGGAGGAGGAAGTGCGCGAGTGGTATAGCTTCATTGCCGGCGACCCCATGCCGGAAAACTTCATATTCGCCAGGTTTTTGCTAAAGAAGATGAAATACCTGCCATGTCATATTTTTAATATCTATTTAAACAAGTTAATAAAAAAATACTTCCACATCAGCATATGGAAACCTGTAACTTGATGGAAACCTGCTAAAAAGTCTAGGCGGAAAAAAAATTTATGGTTTGTGCATCGAAACGACACTTATGAAAGGTTAGGGTGCATCATGAAGAATCGCTTATTGTTCAGGGTGCGGGATGGCAATTTAGCCTAAATAACTTACTCCAATAAAATTGCAATAGTGATGAGTAAGGTCGTATCCACAGAGATTGGTTCGATTCAATTTTATACCAAGATCAAGATGAAGAATGAAATGATAATTCAAGTTTAAAAACCAATAATTAAATGACAAAGAATATCAAGTATCAAATAAAATGAATCAATGGCAAACTAATATCCAACCCAAGACATAATATTAGAATTGATTTCAAGAAATTATCATTGAAATAAAGTGTAATTCCTTTTATCCTACACCAAATTGGTTATGGTTATTAATAAGCTCTAACAACCTATCTTTCCTTACTTTGTCAGTAATTAAAGAAAAAGGCTCTTCATTTACTTCCCTAACTAATAAACAATCCTAAACAAGCTCTTAGGATTTAATTTACTATCAACATTAAGAATCAAAAAGACTACCAATTCTAGCCAACAAACTCATAAGCTCATTCCATTTAAACTAGATCATATATCTCCATAACATATATTTAAAATCCATTTTATAATTAGTTATGTTATTTTACCACTAAGGTTCAGAACTCTTAAACAATTAAGGATTCAAGAATTCTAAATGGCAATTTACTGCATTGAAAACTGAACAACGAATCCTTTTTGTACAATTAATCAAAATAGTAATATCATGATAATAGAAAATACATAAATAGTGTAGCATAAACGAAAATTAAATTAGATCTCACAATTCTAGATGAATCAAAACTTCAATTATTCTTGGGTAGGAAAATAAGCTTAGAAGTACATCATAATGAAATGATTACAAGAAAAAGGAGAACAAAACTATTTTGTAAAATCTGATTCTCCCTTCTACTAAAAACTCATCCCTATTTATACTAATTCAAGCTCCATAATAAGCTCAAAATAGCCCTAATTCTCCTAACATCCACAAAATAATTTCAATTTCCTCAACCATATAAATTTTGAAAATTGATAATATTTAATTTTCTAACCAGAGAAAATTAACAAGTAGGCTATCCAAATGCTTCAACCCTTATTTATTCTCTCTAGCCTACGTCTAGGGTTTCTTCTCTCTCCTAGGTTTTCTAGGCTTTTTTCGCCGTTTCCGCAAGCTTTCTCCGGTGGTTTCCCGGTCTTTCTCGCCTGTGTTATCAGGTTTCGTTCGTAAAATTCCTTTGCCTCATCGCTGCATGCATGGCTGCTCCGACGCCGACCGAAGGAGTTGTGGGTCTCACGGCTCGTTGGGCTGACATGGCTTTGGAGGAGGAGGAGGAGGCTTTCCAGCCGGTTGATGCATCCGACGCAGATGGCGGTGGTGATGGAGTGAAGACATGGCCGATGGTTGGCCGCTTTCTGACAGACAAGTTGATCAAGTTAGAGTATATGAGGCAGGTTCTCGCGTCTGTATGGAAGCCCGTCAAGGGTGTGCAAGTGACGGAGCTACAATCCAACTTGTTCATGTTTGTGTTTTTCCACGAGTCGGACTTGCATTATGTTCTTGAGGAGGGCCCTTGGGCGTTTGAGAATAGTACTTTGGTCTGTAGGCCGGTGGTTGATGGGGTGCTGCCGGGGGATGTGTGTTTGGATTCAGTCGACATGTGGATACAGTTACATGATCTTCCGGTCGGGTATACCTCAGCCCCTATTCTTGAACAAATTGGGAACTTTCTTAGGGTTTTCGTCAAGAATGATGAACGGTTCGTTGGAGCTCCGTGGTTAGATTTTTACCGCATACGGGTGGCGCTGCCGGTGGACAAACCGCTCAAGAGGAGGATGAAACTAATGAAGCGTGATAAGACGTGGAGTTGGGTTTCGTTCCATTATGAACGTTTACACAGTTTCTGTTATTGCTGTGGGATGATGGGGCATGTCCATAGATTCTGTTTGGCGGCGCGGGAAGCGAGAATCCCGGTTGAACAATTTTCGTTTGGTCCAGAATTGCGAGCGGGATTGAAGCGGGGGCCGCGAGGTGTCGGGGATAACTGGCTTGTACCGGTTGGGGGCCTGCCGCGTGTCGATGGCTCGGTGGGATCCTCTTCGGACAACGCCGGAGCTGTGGTAGCTACGTCGATGATACCGAATGCGGGAGAGGCAGGTTCGGGCGTGGTGGCGGTGTCAAAACGCCGACGTGAGGGCTCTGGGAGTGGGGTTAGGAGGCATGGGGGTTCGAATGGTGATGTTCATATGGCCGAGGTGTCAAAAAACTTGCATGTGGCGGGTTCTGGTTCCCAGACCCGCCGGTCATCATGAGTACCCTCAGTTGGAACTGTCGTGGCTTGGGCAATCCACGTACAGTTCGAGAAATTATGGACATTGTGTCCTGTAAGAAGCCTGAGTTTGTCTTCCTCATGGAGACTAAGGTGGGCCGGTTGCATGCGGAACGGCTCCGTATCAAGTTAGGTTTTGAAGGCTTGTTCTATGTGGACAGTGTTGGGCTTAGTGGTGGTCTGGCTTTGTTTTGGAGGAGAAATAATACAGCCAGATTGTTGAGTTATTCGAAGAATCATGTTGATATTGAGGTGCGAATAGTAGGCCTGGGTGAATGGAGAATGACAGGCTTCTATGGCTTTCCGGAACGTAATCGCAGAAGGGACTCATGGGATCTTTTGCGAGCTTTGGCTGATCGGTCTACCCTGCCGTGGGTAGTGTTGGGTGATTTCAACGATCTCTTGTTCCAATATGAGAAACGTGGAGGAAATCCGCATCCTCAGAATCTGCTTCGTGGGTTCGGGGAGGTAGTGGATGACCGTCATCTAGTTCAGTTACCTATGAGGGGCCACCAATTTACCTGGGAGAGGGGCAGGGGTACTGAGGATTGGATGGAGGAGCGTTTAGACAAGGTGTTGGCCCGTGCTGATTGGTGCAATGCTTTACCGGAGGCCAGCGTGTTTAATATTCTTACTCGTAATTCCGATCACTCAGCTCTTTTTCTGGGTGTGAGGGGTTCTACTCAGAGGGTGGGAGGTGTTACCAGGCGTTTCAGATTTGAAATGGCTTGGGCATATGATGAAGGTTGCAGAAAGCAAGTAGAGGATGCGTGGCATGAGGGTAGGTCTGCTGGATTGATGGGTTGTCTCCAACACTGTGGTAACAAACTCCTTGCTTGGGGGGTGATCATTTTCACAGATTTGGTGACAAAATCAGGTGTTTGCGGCGAGAGCAGGCTTTGTTGAAGGGTAGGCTGGATCCCGCTTCCCTTCAGAAGTACCAGCAACTTGAGACTATGCTGTGTCAGTTGGAGGCTCAGGAGGAGGTTTTCTGGAGGCAGAGGGCGAAGCAGCATTGGCTCAGAGGGGCGGATGCCAATACGAAATTCTTTCACAGGTATGCCTCTACTCGTAAGAAGAAAAATACTCTTACTAGAATTCGAGATGATTCTGGTGTATGGGTTGAGCATGATGATTTAAATGCTGTTGTGCTTAATTATTTCAATAATATTTTTGCTTCGAATGCTACTGTTTCGGTTTTGGATGGCTTTACTGCATCTGTTACTCCTCGTGTCAGTCATGACCATAACAATACTCTACTGAGACCTTTTGAGTTGGAGGAGGTGAAATCTGCCTTGTTCTCAATGTTCCCTAATAAAGCACCTGGTCCGGATGGAATGAATCCGGGATTCTACCAACACTATTGGGATGTGGTGGGTTCTGATGTCTCTACTTTTGTCTTACATTGCTTGAACAATTGCTCCTTTCCATCTGGGCTAAACGAGACAAATGTAGTCCTCATACCGAAAAAGAAGTGCCCGGAGGTGGTGTCTGACTTAAGGCCGATTGCTCTCTGTAATGTGGTCTACAAGATCATGGCGAAGATGATAGCAAACCGTATGAAACCTTTGTTAGGGGAAATCATCTCTGATTCTCAAAGTGCTTTCATTCCTAACAGACTTATTACAGATAATATTCTGATTGCTGCAGAGGTGGGCCATTTTCTTAATCGTAAGCGGGGTGGTGTAGTAGGTTGGGGAGCTCTCAAGCTTGATATGGCAAAAGCTTATGATAGGATGGAATGGGCTTTCCTGCGACGGATGTTATTGGCCTTGGGTTTTGCAGAGAGTTGGGTGAATCTGGTAAAGCTGTGTGTTACTACTGTTTCATACAACTTTTTAGTTAATGGTGATAATATTGGTCAGGTGATTCCCACACGTGGTATTCGTCAAGGGGACCCTCTCTCCCCATATCTTTTTATTATCTGTGCGGAAGGTTTATCTTTGTTATTGCAGCAAGCGGAGGCGAGGGGCTCTATTCATGGATGCAGAGTTGCCAGAGGTGCACCCCCTGTATCTCACTTATTCTTTGTTGATGATAGTCTCTTGTTTTTCAAAGCTAATGCAGAGGAAGCAGGGGTTATCAAGCAGTGTCTTAGTGATTATGAGGGGATGTCTGGCCAGGTAGTCAATTTTCATAAATCAAGTATATGTTTTAGTAGAAACACATCTGAGGCTAATAGGGAGGAAGTGGCAACTCTACTGGGAGTGGTTCAGGCTCCCAATTTTGGGAAATATTTGGGTTTACCCTCTTTCATTGGGAGGGAAAAGAGAGCAGTATTCTCATACATTGAAGATAAAATAAGGCAGAGGATAGGGTCATGGAATAAGAAGCTGATTTCTCAAGCAGGAAAGGAAATTCTGTTGAAAAGTGTGGCTCAATCAATGCCAACCTTTTCAATGAGTGTTTTCTTGCTTCCGGAGTCTGTTTGTTTATCTATTGAAAGAGCTATGAACAGATATTGGTGGGGCTCTGGGAATGAAAGGGGCATACATTGGAAGGCGTGGGACAGACTGTGTATTCCTAAGAAGTATGGGGGTTTGGGTTTTAAAGAACTCAGGGCTTTCAATCTGGCGATGTTAGGAAAACAAGTTTGGCGTTTCTTAACAAGACCGAATTCCTTGGTAACAAAAGTCTATAAGGCCAGGTATTTTCCTAAGAACTCTTTTATTGATGCTGGTTTGGGTGCTAACCCAAGTTTCTGTTGGAGGAGTATTATGGCTGCTCACGAGTTGGTTTGTGCTGGTGTTCGTAGAAGGATTGGTGATGGGAAAACCACTTTGATCTGGGGTCATCCCTGGTTACCAGATGACCCATCGCCTATGGTTCAATCTCCCATGCCCGATGTATTGGATGGTTCTTTTGTTTCTGGGCTAATTGATCCTGATTCTGGCACATGGGATCTCTCAATTTTACAAGATTTTTTTACCCCTGCTGAGATACAACGAATATTATTAATACCCGTTAGCCCCCATCATGAGGACTCCTGGTTTTGGTCAGGTGACCCAAAAGGATGTTATACAGTGAAAGAAGGTTATAAACGGGTGGTTGGTATTTTTGAGAGCCCCCCAGGGATTTTTGATCAGTGGTTACATCTCTGGAAGTTTAAATGCCCTGCTAAATGGAAGATGTTCCTTTGGAAAGCTCTATCTAATATTCTCCCCACCACCACCAATTTAATTATAAAGAGGGTAGAAGTGAATCCAACATGCCCTATGTGTGGGATTTTGAATGAAGATGTCATGCACTCTCTAGTTTTGTGTGATTATTCAAGGCTAGTTTGGAATGAGTCTTCCTTGCATGTCCCAAGTGTGAATGATAATGATTTTGTTGTGTGGTTCCAAAATGCTATGACTATGCTTACCAAGGAGAATATGTTTATTGTTGTAGCTGTGTTGTATCACATTTGGAGAGCACGGAATCATGCGGTATGGGACTCCTACCTCCCGAAGCCGGATCGGGTGTGGCGGATGGCCAGCTCTTCGGCAGCCGCTTGGAGGAAGGTTCACGACGCCCAAGTCCCGCATCATCCCCCCTCCGGTGCGGATGTTACGACACTTGCGACACAGGCTGCGTATGATACCCCGAAATTTTAAACCCAAAATTTATTTTCAAATTGAGATTATTTCGGATTTATTATTAAATCTAATATTCTTTAAAAATATTTCTTTATAAGTATGTACCTTTCAAAACAAAGGTTGTTTCCTCATATCTTCCTCTGGTATCTTCTCTAAGCTCTATATCGACTCCATTTTGGTCACTTAAACACAAATTATATTGATAGGCGGCAAGGCGAGGAGCCGAGGTTACCAGGAACATATTCCTGAGATTCCTGAGATTTCTTACATTAACGGCATGAATAATTACGCGGTGGTGAACCAGCTGAAGGAGCCTAGGGTTCAACGGAGCTACAGTGTAGGATCGAGCAGTACAAGAAGCAGCAGGCGCATAGCGATGATGAGGTCGTCGTAGAGGGTGCGCGATAGCGGCGATAGCGATGAGGTCGTCGCAGAGGGTGCGGCGGCAGCGACGATAGTGATGAGGTCGTCGCAGAGGGTGCAGGCGGCGGCAGCGATAGAGATGAGGTCTTCGTAGAGGTGCGGCAGCGGCGGCAATAGCGATGAGGTCGTCGCAGGAGGGTGCAGCGGCGTCGTCGATAGCGATGAGGTTTTCGCTGAGGGGCCGGCAGCGGCGACAATGGCGTTGAGGTTGTCACAGAGGATGATGCGGAGCAGCAGTGTCACGATGTGGAGGGTCGACAAGGACAACGTCATTGGGTTTTGATCGATTTTTTTGTTA
>CP025649.1:3454813-3484722 GCA_003576665.1 Ipomoea trifida | reverse complement strand
GCTAACTCTGGACCAACATATTTCAAATCAAGTTATTGTTTTAAAAGGGGGTCCAGATGTTGTTTGAAATTAACCTATTGTAAAAATTTTTATCTCAAAGGATTATTTTCTGTAAAAATATAAATATTAATATTTTGGTCCAAGCTTATGAGATAAGATTCATCCATATTTTATTATTATTGTTAGTAATATTATTATTATATATAAATGTGGATAAGTATCCACATAATTTATTATTATTATTATTATTATTATTATTATTATTATTATTATTATTATTATATACGTATATATGTATTATGTGATAAGGATGAAGATGATTCTTCATTTCTTCATTCCCATTTCTCCCATTCCCATTTCCAGCTTCGTGAGAGAAAAAGAGAGAGAGAGAGAGGGAGAGAGAGAGAGGGAAGCAAATTTCAGGTCCCGGTCGCAATTTGTTCGGTAAATTTCTATTTTAATCGGTTCAAAAGCTTTGTTTTCCTTCCTAGATCATGAATCTAAGTTAAGATTTCTTAAATATTGTGTTATGTTGTTGGTGGAATCATAGGATTTTAAGGTGAAATTGGGGAAATCAACTCCAAAAGTCTTCTACGAGACTAGTAACCCGGTTGAGGTAAGGGATTCCCTTAAGTTGGTTTAGTCACTTGAAATTAGATAATTGATTATTTGGTTGAAACATGATGTTTTGGAGCTTTGGAAATATTTTTGTATACATGTTCATAGCTTGGATATGCTTGTATATGTTGTATTTATGTCCATATAAGCTTATACTTGTGGAAATAGTGAAAGCAAATCAGGACAGATTTCTAGCGGTAACTTCCGAGAATTTCTGGGAAAAATCGGTAAAGTATTTTGATCCAATATTTTTTATACATGTAGTTATACAAGTGTAGAACCTACACATAAAATTTCAAAATTTTTGGAGTAGTATAAGTATGATTTTCGGAATTTTTCCCAAAACTGGTCCAGAGAGAAGAAAAATCCGGACAGCACACTGCCAAGGGCAAAAATGGAATTTTCTGTGTTAATTTGTGAACCAAAATGACCAAAACTTTTTATGAACATCAAGTACTATGAGTTAGGGTTCTACCATAAAAATTTCAAGTGAAAAAGAGTTCGGGAACTATTGTTACCGGCTCAATCTTTTGGACTGCGCAAGCTGAGTTACTGTCCAGAATAGGCAGAACGTGTTGGACGCGGACCTAGATGCGCGTCTACTGCGCGTCCAGTGGAGTCCAGGAGGTTCGGGAGTAAGATCAAATCGTATAAGCTTTGATTATTATTATTGATGTTTGGATGATGGGGTTGTATGAAACTAAGAGGTTATGAGAATGATTATAGATTCAGGACGAGAGAGTATCATGGGTTGTTTAATGAATTTTGTTAATTAATGATGGTGGATTAAGGTAATGATTAAGAGTACTTAAGGATTAATTATGGTGATTATTGAGTAATGAGAGGATGCCAAGATTATGATATAGATTGATGATTTGGTTCACATTGAAGCCTAGTGATGAGGATAATGTTGGATTAATGAATAAAGGTTTATGTTGATTATAGATGGGTGAGTTGTTGAAGGTGATAAATTGTGGTCTAATTATGAGTTATGGTTTAGTGATTTAAGGTTTGAAATCAAGTATGAATTATGGTTAAGGGTGGTGATTATTGATAATGGTGATTGGGAACTATTATTCTTATTAATAAATAAGGAAAGTTATGAAGGTTATGAGCTTATAAGGATTATGATTAAGATTGAATTAGTGATGGAATTAAATGATGATGATGGAATGATGGATGACGTTATTGAGGATGGTGATGTCATTATGTTGTTGACTAAGATATATTCAGCGGAATTAAATTAAAGCTTTGTAATTGTAGTTGGTTTGGTTGGGTTGGGAGCAGGTGCTTTCAGGTTCGATCATGGTTGATGATACGATGATGATTCATGATTCTGTGCATTGGTGATCAACTGTGCTCGTTCAATCGCACAATGTCGTTTCAGGTTTAATCTCCATTCCACCTGAACCAAACGCCCCCTAAAGAAGTGGCTTCATAAATTTAAATGACTTATTTGCCCTTGATAATAACGGTGGAAACGTTTAATTTCTAACGGTGGACGACATTGGGTACCGTTTCAAAAGACAGAGGATGAAATTGAGTACGAAAAATACTTTGGGACTAAATCGAGTATTAGCCAATAATCGAAGGACCATTTTGGGTATTAACTCTAAAAATAATGCTTATCAAAATTTCTCACACTAATCATTTGTTTGTCCTCAAGCAAAAGCATTATTCAATAAAACTTGAATTTATAAAAACTCATAACACTTCATGAACATTGGTCTCAAGCACATTATAAATAATTAGCTAGTAGTTTATTGAAAATAGAGTAAACTAAATAACCAAGCCCTCACGGGTACATCACTCGTCACTCAAAAGTGTTTGAAGAGTGTATAAATTTCACTCAAATCAATTCCTATAGAAATTTTCTACAATAAGCTTACATATCTTCTAATTCTCCACTACAAGATAACATGCATGATCAAATCATAAGGACTTTTTCCAAGGTTGTAATGGGGTTAAGGCAAAGGGTAAGAAATATTCAGGAAATGGTTCAAAAAGCCATAAAACCTAGAGGAGCATGATTGAATGAACTAACTCAAAATAAAGATAAAATAAACCCAATCACTCTTTGTTATTTTGATAAACATTACATCCCAATAAAGCCACAAACAATTCATATTTTATTCAACATGAAAAACAATAATAATAACAACGACAATGATAATTCCATTTTCTTTTTTTCTCTTCTGTTTCTCTTTTTGTAGTTTCCCTTTTCTTTGTTTTCATCTTGTGTTTTTTTTTTTTTCTTTTTCTTTTGATTCTTTTCCATTTTTGAAAAATCATTATGTTTTTTCTTCTCTTTCTTCTTCAATAATAAGCAGCATACAATTTCTTTATCATATCACCCATTCCTCAATTTCTTTATTATACTATTTTTCTTTTTCAAAATACAAACCAAAAAGCTCATTGAAGTCCAATGACAAATTCATTATTCTCACTCATAGACACTTGAAATGACCTGGTTTCCAGCAGTTGTAGCACAGCATTTGAGCTTCCTCTGGTTCACGAGTCCTTGACCCGCTTGGCTTGTCAGCATGCCTCTGCCTTGATGATCTCGACTTTCCGAAGTTGTCATGAGATTGATTCTTTCTCATGAACCTTTTGAACTTCCTCATGAACAAAGCAAACTGATCATTAGTAAATAAATCAGAGGGATTAGAATTGGACCTTGTAGAAGTCGAAGGTAGTTGGCTTGCGACTAGAGCCACATTCCTTGTCTCTGGTTCTTCTTTGTGCAAAGCTTCCAGCTCGAACTCGTAGGCTTTCAGATCACAAAAAAATCTTAGTAGTGCTGGTTGTCTTCAAGTTTCAATGATCTCTTCGCAATCACCTTCATCTCCCAACTTTTAGGAAGACCCCGGAGTATCTTCAAATTGATCTCCTTTTGAGTTAGCTCTTTGTCCAGATATGCAATCTCACTTAGTAGTTTCATGAATCTGGATTCCATCTCGGCAATCGATTTGGTTGATCCCATTTTGAAGTGATCGAACTTCTTCATGGCAATCGTTAACTTATTTTCTTTCTCTTGCTCATTTCCTTCTCCGATTTGCATGAGAACATCCCATATCTCCTTCGATGTTTTGCACTTTCTCACCTTGGAAACAATGACTCGTTCAATGCCTTGTAGAGTATGTCTCGGGCAATATTATTAAGATTGCTTCTAGTCCTTTCCTCGAACGTAAGGGATGCCTTCGGCTTAGGTCTCATTTCTGCTGCACTAGGTCCTTCAACGACACGATTCGGATTGACTTCTAAGATTTCAATGGGTCTGTCAGTTATTACATTTCGCATTTCATCGTGTATAGCCAAAAGGTGTGACTGCATAAGCACTTTCCAATCATCAAACTTGTTTAGGTTAAACATCATGTGTCTAGAATGATGATGATCCATCTTAAAATACGTGCAAATTAAAAATACGAAATTTTTGTTTTAATGAAAAGAGATCTCCATACATTATACACAGAGTCTTCACCGTTTAAGGAAACAAGCTCTGATACCACGTATTGGTCCCGATGGGTTGATAAGTGAGTCTAGAGGTGGGTGAATAGACTCACTAGAGTTTTGAAAATTTCTTCGAAGTAAAACCTCTTTTGAGATGATACTTGATCAAAGATTTTGCAGCAGAAAATAAACGTTATCCAAATTTTAATATTAACTTTGCACAAGTGAATTTGTAGAAAGATTATGGTTGTGTTAGATGATATGCAATGCAAGAGAGATAAATAGCGCGAGTAAAGGAGAGAGTGAGAGATATTTTTATAGTGGTTCGTCTGTTAACTAAGCCTACTCCACTCTTCTTCACAACTCGTGAAGGATTGCACTAATTTCTCTGCTGTTAGTACAATGTCTCCTTAATGTGCTCCTTTGTTCACAAAGTCAAGCAGCCACGCACTTAAGGTTTTTCAACTACTCCGAGTTTACTCCGCCTCTTTCTACTTTTCTCCAAGTAGAGATTTGTTGAAGATGGTTTGTTCGTTTTTCTCCAACTAGAAATCTTTGCTTGATGTTCTTGAATCTACTCTTGATCTGTACAAGATTTCTCTAAAAACTGGATGAGACTTTATGCTTTTGAATATTTGCACACTTAGATTGCTTGAGAGTTTTTGAGCGTTTTCACGTATCAACCAACCACACCAAATGAGTGAGGGTGAGGGTATTTATAGGTGTGAATTTTTGTGTCCGTTGGAGGGAAGATAAAAATTCAAACCTATTAACCAGTGTGCAATATCCGCTGGGTAAATGAGCCATGTGGATGTCAGTACTACGTAGCCGTTTGTCTGCTAAAGTGTATGGACAATTTGTCTTTTTGTCTTACACTTAAGGACATGCCATTAAATGCTTATTGAGATTGCTTTCTAGGACTTTGTTTGCCAATGTTGATCATCCACGACTTTAATTAAGGCTTTGGACAAGACATACTTCTAGAGAATGTCTTCAAGCTTGTCCCTATGAATGAATAACAACTCATGCCTTAAATGCTCATGAGGGTGATTGACCTTTATCATTCTCTCATGTTCTCCTCGAATGATTAAACTTAGATCATTCGGCCTTCTTATTCATCAAGAGGTTGGCCCTTCCATGATTCGACCTTCTTAAACACAAAGAGGCCAGCCCTTCCATAATTTGGCCTAAATACCTCTTGGATTTCTTCGACTTCGTCATGCCTTTGGCCTTCATGTCTTCGCCCTTGAGATTTACTCGTGCTTGATTATAAACCAAACACCACGAGTCCTACTGAATACATTATCTTTCGGCCTTTTAAAGCAGATAGTTAAGACAAGAAAAATTAGGGGTCTCCTCTAGTGCTTTGGTATCAACAAAATTTCAAAGACTCGGGGTTCCTAACAGAGGTAACAAGGATGTTCTAGTTTATTCAATAATCATACAACAAGAACCTCTGGCCAGAGCATAATGAAGTTGGACTTCAGGTTAAGAATATTGAATAGACATATTGACAAGATTTACGGGTTTGACCAAGTTTGACCATGACTTTTACCTGGTTCGGAACAAGTGTTGTGTGGAAGGAATGTTGCATGATATTTGTAACGAAAAGGTTCGTTATCTACTATACTAATAAGAGCCAAAAGAAAAAAAAAGTTAGGCCTATAATGGGTAGAAAAATGACGGTCAAATTATTAAATCAAATGGATGGTTCAGATTGTTTATATTTATATTTTTCCTTGAGATTTCCTAATTTATCCTTAATTATATGATTATCCGTTAAATATTCTCTTCTCCGTTAATATTCCGTTAACTTTTAACTTACCCATTAATTTATATAAGAAAGGTCTTAGGTTCGAACCTCATCCCAATCAAAGTTGGCATATTGTTGAACATAAATATAAATTAATAATGAGTTTTAAATCAATTTATTTCTTCTAATCTACTCATACTCATTACCATTACTAAGTATTTGATTTCAATTCCAATGTTTGAACCAAATGTCCCCTTACTCCCTTAGTTAGAATCTAGCTTTATCCTTGAGTCTAAATTTAGAAAATAAAAATAATTTCAATTTCTTGTTTTCTAATTCTATGGTGAACTGAAAGCAAACGATGATGATGATGATGACGACGAAAAAATGATCTTGAAATTATTAAATCAAACGGATGGTTCAGATTGTTTAGATTTATATTTTTCCTTGAGATTTCTTAATTTATCCTTAATTATATGATTATCCATTAAATTTTTCGTTAAATATTCTCTTTTCCGTTAATACTCCGTTAACTTTTAACTTACCCATTAATTTATATAAGAAAGTTCTAGGTTCGAACCGCATCCCAATCAAAGTTGGCATATTGTTGAATATATATTATGAATATGTTAGAGTATATTATTCAAAAGTAAGTACCCCACTTTATTACTCTTATTAAATTAATATTAAATAAAGGCTAAAGTGTCATTCCACACCATGAACCATTCCTGATTATTCATACCGCACCATGATCTTCAATAATGAATATTTTGAGCCATAAACCAAAAAAAGAAAAAATTTGCGTAGCCTTTTTTGTAGGTTTTCCGATAACCCTGGTGACATGGCGCGGGTAACCTGCTGATGTGGATTTTTTTTTCTTTTAAGTGAGTCTTTGCTCGGTCAAGAGTCAATCGATTACTGCTTTTTGAATCCTGCGAAATCGGCGAAATCGACAACTGCTTTTGAATCCCCCTAATCGACGACTACGTAGGACAAATTTATTTTTTGCTATGAAATTAGTACAATGCAACCCAGGGCGATGAGCAAGAACTAGTGGAGCTCTTCATGGTGTTGGACCGCTAGCCTTTTATGTCTATCAACGGGCACGACGAGAACGACGAAGATGACGTTACCGTCTCAATTGGATGGGTCCTCATTTTCTTCATGCCTTTCTTCGTCGCAGCTCGGCGGCGAGTTGCTCATGATGGGCTTCGTGATCGAGTCTCACCCGCTGGAAGAGAGGTTCTCTAGCATGGACATCGTTTCCGACGATTCCATTCCGGTCATTGACGTCTCAAACTGTGAGGACCCAAAGGTGGCTAAGCTCATTTGTGACGCGACTAAGAAGAGAGGGTTCTTCTAGATTGTGAACCACGGGATCCCCCTTGAGATGCTGGAGAAGGCGAAGGCGACCACTTACCAGTTCTTTAGGGAGCCGATGGAGGAAAAGAAGAAATACTCCAAAGAGAATTCTGCTACTAGCCATGTGAGGTATAACACAAGCTTTCTTCCACATATAGAGAAGGCTTTGGAGTGGAAAGATCACCACAGTAGAATGTTCTATGTTTCTGACGAGGAAACTACTCAATATTTGCCTCCTTCTTATAGGCAGGTCACTATTTATACTTGCATCATATCATGCATGTTTTTATGTTATTCCTTTTTCCATATATGCAAGAAAATAACATAATGATAGTATTTTTCTTCTTTAATTTATTAATTTGTCCCAGAAATGATGCACTGGAGTACCTTAAAAGTTGTGAAATGGTGAGTAGGAAGCTATTGGAGTCATTGATGCAAGGACTGAATGTGAATAAAATTGAGATTTACGTAGGAAGTGAATGATAGTTAGGGTGGCCTCTCAACAAATACAAGAACCCTTCCTCTCCTCGAAGCGAGTCCGAGTTCATTAAAGCTGCATTCTTGATTCTTGAACGGTGACGCATGAAGACCCGCCGGCGACAATATGATGGAAACGAAAACCAGGCAGATCAGAATTGAAGAAGGTCAATCAGACGCGACGGTACGTGGTACATACACTCAACATCATATAGTTCATTCGATGGATTTTAGTTTCTATTACGTTAGTTTCTCCTCGTCTCGTATAGTATTCAGATTTTGGCGGCGTTCAGTTTCTTCGTCCGTTTCTACCATCTTCTTCCTCGCCGTCGTACGTAAATCTCAATGTTCAGAGTTGAGGAATTCGTCGATATGTCGGTTACCCAGCCACCGGAAGGTAATTTGTAATGTATGCATGTATATATGTATTTGTAAATGTGGTGGTATGCATGCTTTTCTGCTTTCGTTTGAGCTTGTAAAGTCAGTCACACCAGAAGAAAGGTTTATGGTGGTTGGTTCAGATGCAGTGACATGAAAAAATCAACTTTTTGATGGAGTAACTTTATTTGACCGAGCAGAGACTTACTTAAAAGAAAAAAAAAAATATTCACATCAGCAGGTTACCTGCACCATGTCATCAGGGTTATCAGAAAACCTACAAAAAAACCTAGGTGAATTATTATTTTTTTGGTTTATGGCTCGAAATACCCGTTATTAAAGATCATGGTGCGGCACGAATAATCAGGAATGGTTCATAGTGTGAGATGGCACTTTACCCTTAAATAAATTAGTAGTTACAACAAAACAATAATACATATGCATTTCTTCGAATTACCAATTTAAATAAACAAATTCAACATTCAATTACATATGCACGAACATCTCCTATATAATCTTGCATTGATATACTTTGAAATACTTATTTAAAAATAAACATGGGGCATTATCTCATTCGCGCAATGCGCGTGAAAAACTAGTAATATATATAAATATATTTCATTGTCAACTAGGTAGTCATGATATATTACTATGTGTCACTCAAGACTTACAAGTTATATAATAATGAGTTATTAAATATTACTCGTTGCTAGTTTGACTATAAACCTAGAAAATCACACCTTAATGGTTCGTGGTAATGTTGAACACTTTAAAAGAAATCGATAAAAAGTTATCGATATTGAATTAATACATTAATAGTTGATTAATAAATTAATTCAATATTGGGTAGTTTTGGGCTTTTAAAGGTTAACACCTTTGGGAGTAAACCAGATTATATAAATAGCCTTACCCTTTTCTTAAATAAAAGAAGTGAAAAGAGAGATTTTAGCCACAAAAAAAAAAAAAAAAAAAAAAAAAAAAAAAAAAAAAAAAGAGTTTTCACGTAAAATCACTGGAAGTTCTCGTATGCCCGGCCAGTGGACGGACTAGAGGCCGTATAATTGGATGGTTTAGGATTTGCATCTATCAAAGCATGCTTCAAGGGTAAAACATTATTAACTCTCTCTTTATACGTAGAATCTAGAAAAAGTGATTAATGTTTCCGGTGCTTGTATGTTTAACTAACACCAACTACTGTCTAGAGGTTAAAAGTTCATCTTATAGGTTTTGCACTTTGGACTTACTACTTATAGAGAGAGGAGTGGTCCGGTCTCAAAACTTAACAACTTTATTTAACAAAATAATATGCTAGATGCTTGAAGTAATAGGGTGATTATCAGTATTTTAATGGCTAAGTGAGCAATGTGATGCAGTGATAGTGCCCTTGAGTGCAGATGCTAAGCTTCTCAAATATCTATATACACAATGGTCTTGATTGGCAATTAACGGCTAGCAATTGGTAGTTATAATGAATTATATATTAACAATTAGCTATTAGGGCATCTCCAATCATGGAGAAAAGATGAGGAGAAATAGGGGGTGCGAGATAATAGTTCGAGGGGAGGAGAGCAAGTTTCTTCAGCGAGATCTGTCTTTCCAAAAAAACTCTGCAAAAGGTCTGTAGTGCGTGTTATTCACGAGCCACAAAGACGCGCAGATGGTGAGAGACAGTCTGTCCCCTACCATCTGCTATATTATATAAAAAAAAATTTGTTTTTCTTAACCTTAATCAAGCCGTAGAAAAGGATTGATCTATTTTTTTAATTGTTATTTTATTTTAAAGAAAATTTCATATTAAATTTATTTTTGAAATTTTAAATTTTATTAATCGTTGCTATATATATAGTATTTAAATTTGATTCTGAATTTTTTATTTTGTTATTTATGTTTATTTTTATTTAAAATTAAAATTTTAAAATTATTAAGTATAGATAAGTGAATAAAATAATAAATGATGTGTTGAAGATGGGCCCACAAAAAAGTATGAGAAAAAGGAGAAGGATTGAATTGGAAATATAAGAGGTGATTATATGGTGATGTGAAAAAAATTAGACACACACAATCGAAAAATAAAGAGATAACTATTGTGGCAATTGTTATACAGTAGACCATGGTTCACATAGTGTTGTGTGGACTTTGGTTGTCGAATGAAACTATAGTACAATTAAAATAATACTTCAATGTTGTTATAATGAAACTATTGTGTGTAGAAAATGAAACTAAAAAACAGAGCTCATTCAACAACATATATTGTCAAATGAAATTGTAGTATAATTAAAATCATATTGTAGTGTTGTTATACTGAAACAGAAGTGTAATTAAAATGATAATTACTTCATATACCACATTGTTACATGGACCATAGTCCACAGTAAAATTTGCCCTATTGTGGATGCCCTTAGTGAATTGGGCAAATTATTCTATGAACCCGAGTACAAAAATACACAATTTATATACTTAATGTTTGTAATTTACATACTAAATATTCACAATTTAAATTGTAAACATTCAATATGTAAATTTTGTATTTTAATCCGGGTCTACCTTGCAAGGTAGACCCGGGGGCCATGGCATTACTGTCAAGCGAATTGTGTTAATTAAACATCAAAAACATGATTTCTTGAGTTAGAGTTTCTATGCGTCCAACCCTACTTACCCCATAGGCCCAGGGCTCTATGGACATTGTGTACTAGTGGCAAGTTATTGTGTCGATTGTGGTCCACATAGTGAATATTATGAGTAAAAGTAATGTACATTATGTGTTATAATAATGTACATTATATTTTAGAATAATGTACAATACGTGTTAGGATAATGTACATTATGTGTTAAAATAATGTCCATTACGTGTTAGAATAACAAAACATCTGGGGAAATATAATGTACATTATGTTTTAAAATAATGTACATTATGCTTTAGAATAATGTACATTATGTTTTAAAATAATGTACATTATGAGTTATTGTTACAGTTGGGCGCGCGAAAAAATAAAATTAAGTAAAACGACGTCGTTTTGAGACCACGATCCGCGCAATAACCATTGATGTGCCGACTATTATTCTGTGGACCATGGTCCACATAGTACTGTGCGGACCCTAAAAAAGTACATTTTTAATATACTAAATGTACATTATTTGTGTACTGAATGTACATTATACAATATAATGTAAATTCAATACACAAATAATGTACATCTCCAAAATACAATGTACATTTTTAATATACTAAAAGTCCATTATTTTTATACTGAATATAAATTATTGGGAAAAGAATCAAATATACCCTTAAGCTTTATACGAAAGTGCAATTAAGCCATTCAACTTTGAAAATGTACAATTAAACATTTGAACTTCTCATTTTGGTGCATTTAAACCCAATAACGGGTCTTCCACCTGGAATGACTGGTTATTAGGTTTCCGGTGAAAATTCCGACAAAAATTTCGACGCCAGCTACCGGTGACTGCCATATATTGAAGAAAAAAGAAATTGACCGGTGATTTTGTACTCTATTATCTGGTTTGTGAGGGTTCCATCATGGAGGCGATGGAATCGGCCACGGCGATGGCAGATAGATCATGGCGGTGGTTGAATTGATTCTCAAGAGATTTTCTTCGACAAAAAATCCCCACTACTTTAGGATTTAGATTGGTAATTTTGTGACATATTTGTTAGGGAAATTAATGTATAGTTTTTCATTGGCAATTTATTTGTTAATTAAGTGGTCTAATTAATTATGCCTAAGGTATAGTTTTTAGAGCTGTTGGTTTGCATGGGATGAGTGGTTTATATTTATTCAAACAAAATATGTCAGAGATGAGAAAATCAAGGCAAGATGTAATTGAGTGAGTTACCTTGATTTGAGGAGATCAAATACAGAGAAGGAGCTCAGGAGTTCAAGTATAAATAGAGCTGAGGCTTCAGAGTTTGGTGTGCAGATTTCGTACAAAAGATCGCCAAGTTCCCTGCTGTTTTAAGATTAAGCTCTACTGTTATAGCCTTAGCCTACTGTTTTACTATGTATAGTCTGTTACACTAATACAGACTCAAGATCATTGTAATATGGCTTCTTAGACTAGATTTGTGTTGTTGTCTTGTTTATTACATCAAGTGGAAGACTTGTTGATTGGCCCGGGAAAGCTGAAGAAGTTGACACACTACCAACTCATGAGATGTTGATGTCTATAGGTGTAAAAGATTAGGCCATCACTGTGGATGGATATCTGGTGAACCCTGTAACATCTTTGATCATCTAGTGGAGTTGGCTTTCACCTTTGTGTGGCCCCGCAGACGTAGGAGAAGTGCTCCAAACTGCGTGAACATATCCTGGTTTCATTTATATTTCCTGCACTGTTTTAGTTATTTATTATGTTTCTAATACAGTAATAAATACAGTTGATTAATCTGTTTTAAAAAAGAAAGTAGGAACCAAGTAGGATATCACCTGCATTCAAGATTCACAATCCAGCAATTGGTATCAGAGCACGAGGACTTAATTTATTAGTCCAGCGATCTGGGTGCTTTGTGTTTCTTGAACTTAGGATCTCACATCGTTTTTTGTGTTTTTCTTTGTTTTGAATTATCTGTTTTTGAACGTTCTCACCGTGTGTTAAGTGCGTCAGGATGGATAGGCATAAAACTCCTCCCGAGTTAACAGGTGACAACTACCCTTATTGGAAAGCTCGGACAAGAATGCATCTAAAAGCTCTAGGCGATCGAATCTGGACAGCCGTCCTAACCGGTTGGGAACATCCCAAAAAGGCGGGTGCAACGGAAAATGATCCCAAAGTACTCAAACCAGAAGTTGAATGGGATGCAGCTGAAAGGACTCTTGTTGGTTATAATAATAAAGCTTTAGATAGAATTTACTCGCTAGTGCATGAAAGTCAATTTACTCTAGTTGCAGGTTGTGACTCTGCAAAAGTCGCGTGGGAAATATTGGAAACCACCTATGAAGGCACCGACTCGGTAAGACAATCAAAGTTACAGCTGGTTCATTCAGATTTTGAAGATCTAAGGATGAATGAAAACGAAAATATTACAAGCTTCAACGAACGTGTTCAAGAACTGGCAAATCGAGCTGCCGTGCTAGGCGAGCCATTTCCCCAACAAAAATTGGTCAAGAAAGTCTTGCATTCTCTACCACCGCGTTTTCGAATGAAGGTGACCGCTATCCAGGAAAACGCCGGTTGGGAAGATAAAACTCTTGCAGCATTGATGGGAAGTCTTAAGACCTACGAAATGAAGATCCTGACTGATCATACAAAGAAAGAGAAATCTGTTGCATTCAACGCTGAAGGACAAGACTTTGACTTGCCTGATACAAATGAGCTTTCTGATGATCCTGTTAGCTTATTATCTAAACATTTTTCTAAAATTTTGAAACAGGTTAAGCAAAAGAATTACACACAAAATACTAGGGTGCAAAATCAGAAAGGGATAAACTCGAGTAGCTCAAAAGGTGTGACAAAATCTGGAGGATCAACATCAAGATCATCTGGCTCACGTACTATTAAACCTAAAGACAAACGAACAAGGGCATCCGATGCTATGAATGCGAAGGATTTAGACATGTTCAGGCCGAGTGTGCAACATACTTACGAAGAAAGAAGTCCATGACGGCCCTAACCTGGAGCGATGATGAACCTGAATAAGAAGCTGTTGGGTCAGACTCTGACGAAATTTCTGGAAATTTTGTGGCCTTCACTGCAATAGCTGACATTGATCTTGACGCAAAAGAGCTAGCTGGTTCAGACAGTGGAGAATATAATTCAGCTGAAGATCGCGAGTTACCTCCTATGTCTTATGAATTAGAATACAAAAAATTGTACTCCAGATGGGAGGTTTTACTTAAAGTTCATCGTTCTTTGTCTAGTCAAATTGGTGTATTAGAGGATGCAAGAAAAGTGTACAAAAATCAAGCTGCTGAAAGAGAAACCCTTTTGAAGGCTAGTCTTGAACGTGAGGAAAAGCTACAACAGGAGCTGGACACTCTCAAACGGCGAATCAAGATGATGGACACCACATCTACACTTGATGAAATACTTGATTCAAGAAGACAAACTTCTACCAAATTTGGGCTTGGCTTCACCGGTGACAAAAACAAAGATACTATTTTTGTTAAAGAATTTGAACCAGTACATGACATGCCTGAATCAAGCTCAGCTCCACAACGTCGTGTTACAGAATCTAAATCACATCGTGTTTTGTCAAAATCTAGTACAACTAGACGAGGATATGGTAATGTATTGCATCCAAACTTTCATCACATGAGATATAACCCTATTTGTCATTACTGCAAGATGTGTGGCCACACCAGACCGGAATGCTACTATTTCTACAAGGATCAAAGGGCTACAAAATACTACAACAAGTTTATTACTCCCTTCACCAAACAAATCTGGGTCAAGAAAACTGACTTTGTTTGTCATGTTTCGTTTCATACTAAAAACACAGGACGAGAAGGAAAGTGGTACTTTGACAGCGGCTGTTCGCGCCATATGACAGGAAATTCAAAATTCCTCAACAACATCAAAAATAGGGAAGGCGAAGTCACTTTCGGTGATGGTGTCAAAGGCAAAGTAATGGCAGTTGGAACGCTGAATGTAGCTGGTTTGCCCAGATTGGAAAAAGTACTTCTTGTCAAGGGTTTACATGTAAACCTCATCAGCATCAGTCAACTGTGCGATCAAAATTTGGATGTATCCTTCACAAAAGCAAGATGTTGTGTCATGGATGATAAAAAACAGCTTATCATGGAAGGTAAAAGGTCTACTGATAATTGTTATATGTTAACGAATGATATTTCCTATTGCAGGTCGACATTGGATGAATCAGAATTGTGGCATCAAAAACTCGGCCATATCAATTACCGGGCTATGAGAGAACTCGCTAAGATTGAAGGTGTTATAGGACTACCGAAACTAAACACTGAAACAGTTGGAGTTTGTAGAGCATGTCAGTCCGGAAAACAAACGAGATCATCACACAAAGCACATGAGTTATCAACACGAAACACTGCCAGGAGTTAATTCATATAGACTTGATTGGACCGACTCAGACTGAGAGTATTGGAGGTAAGCGATATATACTCGTATGTGTCGATGATTACTCACGTTTTTATTGGGTTTCTTTTCTCAGGGAAAAATCTTAAGCAACTAGTGCCGTTAAAGCACTATGTCGAAGATTAAAAACGGAGAAAAATGAACTGATTGTCAGGATACGAAGTGATCACGGACGAGAGTTCAAAAATACTGCCTTTGACAATTTTTGCAACAGCCTAGGAATCACGCATGAATACTCTGCAATAAAAACTCCTCAATAGAACGGAGTTGTAGAAAGAAAGAATCGCAATATTCAAGAAATGGGCAGGGTTTTGTTAAATGTTAAACACCTACCTCAGAAGTTTTGGGCAGAAGCAGTTCACACGGCCTGTCACATTATCAACAAAGTGTACCTACGGTCAGGAACAAATCAAACTCCATATGAAATCTGGAAAGGTAAGAAACCAAACTTAAAATATTTCCATATTTTTGGCTCACGGTGTTTCATCTTGAAGGATAGGCATCCCACAGCGAAATTTGAAACTAAAAGCGACGAAGGGATCTTTCTTGGTTACTCATCCAACAGTCGAGCTTACAGAGTTTACAATAAGCTTACAAAATCTGTAATGGAGTCCACAAATGTTGTGGTAGATGATCAACCCTGTGAGATAGTGGATTACACACCCACTGAAACTTATACAGGTGAACCCGAAGATAACACAGAACAACCTGAAAGCACAAGGTCACCTGAAGCTATCACAAATCCACAACCTACCACTGAGGAGGAATCTGAATCTGATAATGATCAAGATCAAGTAGAGGCATCCACCCGAACTCAGAAGAATCATCCAACCGAGAATATAATTGGAGATCCAAGTACAAGTGTAAGAACTAGAGGAGGGTCAAGACCTGATTATCGTCAATTAGCTGGTTACTCATGCTATACATCTAAACTCGAGCCAAAAACCGTCAAAGAAGCTTTAACCGATGAACATTGGATTAAAGTCATGCAAGAAGAGCTCGGTCAGTTCGAAAGAAGCAAGGTATGGATTCTTGTACCCAAACCTGATGGTGTCAATGTTGTAGGTACCAAATGGATTTTTCGGAACAAAACCGATTCAGCTGGTAACATTGCTCGGAAAAAAGCACGCCTAGTCGCCCAAGGCTACTCGCAGATTGAAGGAATCGATTATGAAGAAACGTTTGCCCACGTAGCTCGTCTGGAGTCAATAAGGCTACTATTATCCATTGCTTGTATCTTAAACATCAAGTTATATCAAATGGATGTAAAAACAGCCTTTTTAAACGGATATCTGTCTGAGGATATCTATGTGACACAACCAAAGGGTTTTGAAGATCCTACACATCCTGACTATGTGTATAAACTAGAAAAAGCGCTATATGGTTTAAAACAAGCCCCGAGGGCCTGGTACGAAAGGCTAACACAGTACCTTCTACAAAATGGCTACACCCGAGGGGGAGTTGATAAAACTCTTTTCATAAAACGATCAGGTAAGCATCTAACTGTAGCTCAAGTTTACGTTGATGACATTGTCTTTGGTTCTACACAGAAAAAATGCTACAGATGAATTAGTGCAAGTCATGCAACAAGAGTTCGAAATGAGCATGATTGGCGAACTTACCTACTTCCTTGGGCTTCAGGTAAAACAAACAAGTGAAGGAATTTTCGTTTCACAAGAAAAATCTGCAAAAAAATATTCTGCAAAAGTTTGGGCTTGAGACAGCTAAAGATGCCAATACTCCCATTTCTACTACCACTAAACTGTCAAAAGATGAAAAGAGTATTTCTGTAGACCCTACTCTATATCGGAGTATGATTGGCAGTCTTCTATGTTTAACTGCGAGTCGGCCTGACATTATGTTAAGTGTTGGAATGTGTGCTAGGTACCAAGCAAATCCAAAAGAATCACACTTAAAGGCTGTAAAACATATTATCAAATACGTTAAAGGTACGTATGATTATGGTATTTGGATTTCAACAGATACTAATTTCAATCTTATGGGTTTTTGTGATGCTGACTAGGTTGGCTGCACTGATGATCGTAAAAGCACATCTGGTGGTTGTTTTTTTATTGGGAAAAATCTGGTTTCCTGGCTAAGTAAAAAACAGAACTCAATTTCTCTTAGCACCGCTGAGGCAGAATACATTGCCACTAGTAGCAGCTGTACTCAACTTCTGTGGATGAGACAGATGCTAGCTGACTATGGGATCACACAAGACACAATGACTCTCTATTGTGACAACACCAGTGCCGATTAACATCTCAAAGAATCCGGTTCAGCATTCGCGAACAAAACACATTGATATTAGACACCACTTCATCAGGGAATTAGTGGACGAGAAAGAAATTGCCCTAGAACATGTACCTACGGAGAAAAAATTTAGCAAATCTGTTTACTAAACCTTTGGACAATGCTCGGTTTGAAACTCTTCGGGCTGCCCTCGGGATCTGCAAAATTTAATTAGTTTTTCTAGTGCATTTGGGTCTTACAGGTATGCTTTCTAATTAATTGTTAATTAATTTGCTTATATGTTTTTTGTTCAAAATAATATTTTTTTATTATTTGGAGCTTTAATATGTTTTCCAAGTCTAGCAGTTTTTTTTAATATATCATTTTTTTCCGTTGCGTATTGGACTACAGGTAATTTTTTTTTAATTCATATGTTTTATTTATATATATATAAATCTGCTTTTTATGATTTTAATGTGTCTGATATTTTATTAATTGTGATACACTAATTAATTTTTCTCTGTGTTTCAGTGTCTCAGACATCTTATCATATTAGTTTGAGTAAATTACCGAAATGGTCCCCCGACTATTGCGAAATTACCAATTTGGTCCTCGACATATTTTCGTGCACAAATAAGTCCTTGACTATGAAAACTTTCACCATTTTGGTCCTCTGTTAGTTTAGGCGTTAGTAGTCCGTGTAATATGAGGGTATTCAAGTAATTTCGCCCAATTTTAACCATTTTAGTCCTTTCTTCCATTATTATTATTTTTATTTTCATGTTAATAGCTTGTATTTTATTTGCTAGTTCATCTTCAGCCGTGGCTCTCCTTTGATGATGATAGTGGCCCATACATTATAATCCATCATCATCGTTCATCTTTAATCAACCAAAAGAAAACCTACCTGATGCAACGCCGGTCGAAGAAGAAAGAAGAAGCAGCAACTGCCTGTAGCAAGAAAGAGAGATGAGTGTCGCGCCGGCACCGGGGGTGTAGCTCGTAACCCCGCTAGAGACCCAACATCGCCTCTACGGCTCTACCATCTTCCCACTTCGCAGCACAAACCCCACCCTTCCGGCGATGGAGAGGTGGTTGTGGTAGTCGAACCTAGGAATGTCAACGTTGGCGATCATTTTGTATTGAGAAATCTTGTGTTCCCAGGTTCTAAAATTTAAAGACAAATCCGCGAATCCGAGTATTCGACGACGGGCAACAGCAACTGACGACAACTTGATACGTCTGGGTATTCAAATTGTTCTTTTTTAGAGTAAGAACAAACTCTGCTTCCTACTTTGAGTGTACGCAACTCCAATACTTAAACAAGGAAAATGAAAGAAATAAACTAATGATAATTCTGCTTGCTTCCTTTTGTTGTGTACATGGTATTTAAAGGCACTGATGTTTCTACTGAAAAAGAAGAAAACAAAATAAAATTAAAGAACATATTTTAAAGTAAGTATTGCGGGCACTAGAGGAAATAGCATATATGACAATTCCTTTGCTCGACGTTGCATAGATTCGAGGGAATCTGCCCAAACCATTTATCTCTTCCATGCATGCATAGCTTTAGTTTGTTTTAGGAAATCTGCCAAGATGTTGGTAATTTTTTATTTACCCATAAACAAATGAATGGTCTTGTTTGTATCTGCTGTTGCGGCCTGACCGACGAAGTTGTAAGTTATTACTTACTGTCTTTGTTGTATTGTCCGCATCACGACGCTAAGGCTCCCCGCCCTCCCATACGAATCTGCCAGCAGCAGTAGCGAACGACGAAGCCAACGCTCCCCGTCCTCCCCTGCGAATCTGCAAGCAGTTGCCGACGACGATGTTTCCCACCCTCCCATTCAAATTTGAGAGTAGTAGTACAGTCGACGACGAAGACTCTATGTCTCCGCCTCCCACCCTTCCTTGCAAATTTGGTAGGTGTTCTTAATTGATTTGATTTGGTTCTACATCGTGTGTGATGGCTTCCAACTTTCGAACTTGTTTGCAACCAGGACTGAAGAGATGGTTTATTGTGAAGGAGAAGAGGTGAACCAACAAACAAAACAAAAAATGGAAGCTATTAACGTGAAAATAAAAAAATAATAATGGAAGAGAGGACCAAAATGGTCAAAATTGCGCGAAATTACTCGAATACCCTCCTATTACACGGACTACTAACGCCTAAACTAACAGAAGACCAAAATGGTGAAAGTTTTCATAGTCAAGGACTTATTTGTGCACGAAAATATGTCGAGGACCAAATTGGTAATTTCGCAATAGTCGGGGGACCATTTCGGTAATTTACTCTATTAGTTTTATACTTCCTAAATCTCTTATTTTCTGGTATTTTCAAAATTCTACTCAAACTGAGATTCCTAGTTTATCTGAGATTTCTCTCTCCTTCTTATATTCAAAATACTATTATGTTTCAGACTATTTGATCTCAAAAATTCTACCTGCGTTTTTCTTCTCATAATTGCTTAGCCGATTGTTTTCTCAGTTCCTCATGGCTACACAAAATCCTTTCACAACTTTTTCCACTTCTGAGGATCGACGGATCTTAGCCCGAAAAATCGTTCAAGGAATCTCTTATTTTAATCCGTCCGATTGTGCTAAAATTGCTCTCACCTTTGCTCTCAATCCCTCTTTGATAGATGTTTTAACAGTGAAAGAATCAAGATTGCTCTTAGTCTTGGCAAAAAATTGCTCCGAAGTTCCTTGGAAACTACCTGAAGATGGCGTGCTCTCCGCTGCTGAAACCGAGAACCCCGTTCTCGTCGCTGCTGCCCAGACTGTCGTAACCGCGCCTCCGACCTGCCTCACTGCATCGGCCTCCATTGCCATGCCACCGCTGCCACATGCCGCAACAGGTGCTCCGCCGCCGAAAGCTTCCGCCGCACAGACGCATGAGTGCGAAGCAGCTGCGCAAACTGCCGTGTCCAATGTGCCGCAACCTGCTGTCCAGGATGTGAACTCCACCACCGCACCGTCTGATCTCATGCAAATTGCACCATCTGGAAGTTCTAATTTATCGAAACATGAGATTACAAATTGTGTTATTTCAATTGACAATTCGGTGGTTCCAATTCCAAAGGCTGCTACCTCAAATATTGGATTATCAAAAGTTTCCTGCTCTAATTCCCAAGCTGCTACGCTTAGTGCTGCTGTGTCAAAAATTTCTCTTACAAATCTTGCGGTCTATTCAGTCCCATCATCTGATACACAGGATTGTAAGTCTACTGTTGCACAAATGGAGAAGATGTTGTTGGAAGATAAGAAGCTATTACAGTCCTTTTGAAGCTGATGATGTGGATTCTGCTCCTACTAGATGATCAGTTACAAGGATTCTGCTCCTACTAGATGATCAGTTACAACCCTTTGTCAATTATGGCAAAAAGGGGGAGAAGTTGTTGAGGGGGAGCATGCAAAGCTCGGTAATGTGGTGAGAGCATGCAAAGCTCGGTAATATGGTGATGTTTTACAATTGCAATATCTCTCTTCAATTATTGGTTGATTGACCTTAATTGGTGTTTCATGCAAATATCTTACTTTTGGCATAATTAATTTCTTGCTTGTAATTGCTTTGCATGTTAACACAACATATCTTAGAGCACATCTTAATGAAATTATTATTTTTGATTGATTATTATTTATTTCGTGCCTTAAGAATGTATGTTTTTAGTTTTGACAAATAATTGCCAAAGGGGGAGATTGTTAGGGAAATCAATGTATAGTTTTTCATTGGCAATTTATTTGTTAATTAAGTGGTCTAATTAATTATGCCTAAGGTATAGTTTTTAGAGCTGTTGGTTTGCATGGGATGAGTGGTTTATATTTATTCAAACAAAATATGTCAGAGATGAGAAAATCAAGGCAAGATGTAATTGAGTGAGTTACCTTGAATTGAGGAGATCAAATACAGAGAAGGAGCTCAGGAGTTCAAGTATAAATAGAGCTGAGGCTTCAGAGTTTGGGGTGCAGATTTCGTACAAAAGATCGCCAAGTTCCCTGCGGTTTTATGATTAAGCTCTACTGTTATAGCCTTAGCCTACTGTTTTACTATGTATAGTTTGTTACACTAATACAGACTCAAGATCATTGTAATATGGTTTCTTAGACTAGATTTGTGTTGTTGTCCTGTTTACTACATCAAGTGGAAGACTTGTTGATTGGCCCGGGAAAGCTGAAGAAGTTGACACGCTACCAACTCAGGAGATGTTGATGTTTGTAGGTGTAAAAGATTAGGCCATCATTGTGGACGGATATCTGGTGAACCTTGTAACATCTTTGATCATCTAGTGGAGTTGGGTTTAACCTTTGTGTGGCCCCGCAGACGTAGGAGAAGTGCTCCGAACTGCGTGAACATATCCTGGTTTCATTTATATTTCCTGCACTGTTTTAGTTATTTATTATGTTTCTAATACAGTAATAAATACAGTTGATTAATCTGTTTTAAAAAATAAAATAGGAACCAACTAGGATATCACCTGCATTCAAGATTCACAATCTAACAATATTTTCTCTTGCATGAGAGATTTAACTAGTTCTTTCTTTCCTTTTTCAAGTTCTACATGTTCTGTGTAATTTTAGTTGATATTCTTGCGGCCTTGCTTTGTGTATTTGCGTGTCCAGCTATAGATATGAGATTTGAATTTTGGTCGTCCACCTTAAACGACGCTAAAACCCCATTGACCAGACCAAGCGACGATTTGACTCAGGCAAGTGGGAGTTGACTACTCACCATTATCGTGGAGAGCCGTGGACTGCCTGCAACGACCGACGAGGGGTAAGACCAGAGATCCGACCTTCGATTTATCTAATTTTATGTGTTCGGAAGAGACCAATCGGTCAGGTTCTCCCCTGAAGAAGACCAATTAGCGCCTTCTCCCCTAGAGAAGGTAACTGGGAAGCCAGTCGTCTTCTCCGGTGGATAGGCAACCGTTCAGTTGGCGGAGGTTGTTTCATTTCTTTAAATCGCAGCGACGAATGGTGGTCAGGGCAGTTAATGAATGATAACGATGGTCAACGGCAAAAATTTTACCCGTAACGTAGTGATAACCGGAAAATTGGACTTATTTGATTCATTTTAATAAGTTTGAGTATTTAATTGAACTTTTTTAAAGTTTAAGAGTTTAATTACACTTTCATGTAAAGTTTAAGGGCCTATTTAACCATTTTTCTAAATTATTTGATAGTATAGTCACACGTTGATTGGTACTAGTCTATCACTCTATTGGGGCAACTTTGGTGGGTTTCGTGTAATGGGCTGAGTATATAACCTAACACCAACAAGCATAAAATGAGTCGATTGGGTCGGCTTCGGTGGCCCGTAAGCCCGTTGAAGGAAAGGCGCACTCCAAAACCCTAGTCCACTTGCAACGCTCATATAAAACATCGTGAAAACACATTTAAGTACGAGATCTACTGCGAACTTCCGAAGCCAGGGTTTTTCGCCTCCGCCGAGCAAATGGTACTGAACTATTTCTCCTTCGTCTCTCCGCCCTATGGATCTGCACTAATTGATAACTATGGTGCGTTGGCGTGTAGTTGAATTGGTGTGGATTTTTGTGTATTTTGACAGGGAAAAGGTACCGGAAGTTTTGGTAAGCGGAGGAACAAGACACACACACTATGTGTGAGATGCGGCCGCCGCAGCTTCCATATCCAGAAGAGCCGGTGTTCCGCTTGCGCCTATCCTGCTGCACGCACTAGAAAATGTACGCCACTTCTCTCGTTGTCTCTCTAATTCCTGTATGTGTATTCTGGTGTTTTCTATGTTTGACTAATTCATCTGTGTTCATCAATTTGCTATTGCTATTTCTGTTTTATGTCTTTTTTGTTTTCCTTAATTTTGTTCTTCATCGAGTTAGTCACTTGAAGTCGAGTAAAGCATTTTCTAGCTTGCAAGTTGCAATTTTGGAATTGATTGTGTTTGTGTAAATGCACTTAACTTTTTTTGGGTACCTTTTGATATTTATTTCATTGCGTTGTATTCTGATTAGAAAGGTTATTTTTAGGCTAATTTCTTAATAAAGTAGAAAAATGTAACATGGAGGCAATGTGGTTTATGCTTTTTTTTTTTGGTTTGGTCATCCATCATTGGCATTTATGCAAACATGGGTAGAAGTGACTGAACCTAACAATTTGGTTAAAGGTTTTATAATGGTTAAACTATTATTGATACTATATTTTTATAGTGTTATAGGTATTCATGTAATTGGTAATGTTAAGTTTTATTTATAATTTTAAGGATTTAAAAATTTAGCTAAAAAAACTTTTAATCTGTTAATCTGAAAAAATTGGTTTTGTTAATTTTTTAATTTGGTTTCTGTTCTTTTGATTGTTAAAGCTTAAAAATTTTGGTTGTCTTCTTTTTTTTTTTTTGTTTTATTTATGGCTGGGCTAATTATGGATACTTATCCACATGCACTTCCATTTGTGGGGCTAATTATGTTGTGTTTCCTTACCTTTTCATCTGTCTTAATGTGAGACTCAATGAGAAAAATTTAGGGTTATCTTCCCATATTTTAAGTGGAAGTACTAGTGTTCATTTTCTAACAGCATTGACAGACATGATCTCTGTTTATATGTTACTATCCAGCCTTTTGTTATTATTCATTAACAGAGTATGTTGAACAATGATGATGAGTTATACAGACCTGTAATGATTTGCAAGCATGATTGCAATCTATTTTGAACATCTAAGGGACTGAGTTGTTCATACATACTCTGGCAGATCATAGCTTTATATTTTATCAGTTCCTTTTCTTCTTGCTTTAGCTCATCTCGTCTGTATAACATAGTTTTCATGCTCAGCTCAACTTAGTTTTCATGCTCAGGTTTACTGCTTTATATTTTGGAATTGTACATTGTTTGGACTCTAATTTTTTCTCAACTCTTTTTTGGTTGCATTATAGATAATTGGAGTGTCAAGGCAATTAGGAGAAAGACTACTGGAACTGGCCGCATGAGGTATCTCCGCCATGTTCCTCGTAGATTCAAGACCAACTTCAGAGAAGGTAAAACACTTAATATACTATTGCAACCCACACATTGTAAATTTCATTTATAGGCAACCATTTCTTGTTATCTTATCAATTTGTTTATTTATTATGTATTTATGTTTGCTGGTATAGGTACTGAGGCAACTCCAAGGAAGAAGGGAGCAGCAGCATCCTCTTAAATTTCATTTCCTCAGTTTTAGCAGTGTTTTTATTCTTCCATGAGTTTCCCATATTTTATTACAAAACAAGTTTGGTTTTGCTTGTTAGAGGACCAGTTGTTGTCAATGTGGAGTATTTTGTTTTCTGACAAGCAGATTCAGATTCTACACTATATCTTTCTTCTTTGAAAGCTAGTTGTAATTTAATTTTGTATTGCTTGATATTATGAAACTCAGACCCCCTTCATCAAATCAAAATGCTCCAATCTATTTATGAGGTATCTGATATTCTATTGGCCTTAAAAATTATTCATTTTAGGCTAAAATGAGTTTCAAAATGCGATTAATATAAAACATCTTTTGCTTTTTGTGATGCAGAAAATTGAATGGACCGAGTCGGCGAATATGTTGAGTTCTAATTTTGTTCTTTATTTCCTAGTATTTTATGTTTGTAGCTTGCGAGTTAAGATATAATTATATAAAATTGAGCAAATATCAATTTTGGTATAGGAGTATTAGTAAAATGACAGTTTTGGTTCATATGTTTAATGTTTAATTTTTACTAATTTTCATCCACATGATTATCGTTTTAGTACCATATTTCATCAGATTATTGCTTTAATGTCAAAATTCTTTACGCTGCTGATCATTCCTTTGCTTAAGACATGTCAAAATATAAAAATTTTAAGGGTATTTTTATCCTTTTTCAAATTAAGATTGTAATTTGAGTATGAATAAAGAGATTTATGTACTAAGATTGATTCCAATTTGTATTTCTCCTTCTCAAATTAAGGTAGGATGATGAAGAAAACTACTGATGGGTACCCCGACTAGGATACCCGATCTAAGAAGACCGGTATTTGGAGTCCGCTGGCTGACCGAGCGGGAACGGATATGTAACCCGAGTTGTTTAAATTGTGGCTCAGTCCAGATAGGCAGTTGTCCTCCTGTGCCCGATCGGGTGCGCTCTGAAAGGCGGTTACTTGTGTGGAATTAGGAAACTCAAGGCAAGATTTGGGGATTTTGCCTTATTCAGAGTTTGGTAACTTCTATTTTGGTTGGATAGCCCTAAAACGCCTTCTTAAATTATACTATTTGTTAAGAATTTTACTTATTTACTTGAATAGGCTTATTATTCTTGTATAAATACCCCCTGGGTCACATTGTAAAGGGGGGTCAGGCTTATTATTCATGTATAAATACCCCCTGGGTCACATTGTAAAGGGGGGTCATTCTCTCTTGATTTGGAATACAAGTACAATTATACGTTCTTTAAGTTTGAATATTCTTCTTTAAGTTTTACGGTAGTGTTGACCAGTCAAAATAGTTGTCTCGCAGCTGTAAAACCAACAACTGCGAATTGCGATTGATTTTAGGATTTAAAATCCTTTATTCATGCTCAAATTAGGATCTGAAGTTGAAAATGATGAAAATACCCTTAAAATTTGTAGATTCGACATGTCTTAAATGGAATGTGGACCAGCGTGATGAATTTTGACACTAAAACAGTAATTGTTGATGCAAATTGGTACTAAAACAATAGTCGTGGATGAAAATTAGTAGGAATTAAACATATGGACCAAAACTGTCATTTTACTAATACCCGTAGAACCAAAATTAGTATTTGCTCATATAAAATTAGAGTCGTTCCGATTGAGAAATGGACTGTTGACTTTTTATATTGTTTTTATTAAAGTTTAAGATTTTTAGCGTTGATTTTTTTTTTAAGTGTATATGATGATTAATTTAGTACTCCCTCTGTCCCATTTTACCTGTCCTATTTACTATTCATTGGTCAAATCAACTCTTCCTTCTTTTGCTTATTTTCTTTAGTAATTTTTTATTATTTTTAAATTTAATTTTTTGTGTTTAATAGTACTTTTAATGTAGTTTCTAAATATATAAATTTTATATATTAATGCTAAACTTAATAATATGAAAAATTAGATTAAAAATTATTTCAGTCAAGCCTTGTTAAACGAACAAGACAACCATTTTGGAACGGAGGTAATACATTTTTAATGCATAATAGAAAAATAAAGTGCGTTGATGTCTGGTTTTCAAGTAATTTAAATAGCAAACATGACATTATTGCTTTTTTTATTATAAATTATCGCTAGTCACAATTTTTCACATTTGATCTCATAACTTTTGGATTATTTTCATACTTAATCATCCACTATTAACTCCTTTTTTTTTTTTTTTTTTTTTTTTTTTTTTTTATTTGGTTACTTTTGAAAATATGGTCACATTCTGTCACTTTGGTCTAATTTATCTTGCAATCAATTAATTTATCTTGAATGATAATAATTTTTCATGATATTTTTCTTAGATTTTTTTTCCAACCACCTTTCTTCGTTTTTTCTCAACCCCCATTCTTCTTTTTTAAACTCTAGCAAGAACACTTAGGTGTATTCAATTTTGATTTTCATAAACTTTTAAATACTTCCCGTTTACTTAAGAAACTGTTTTCTATTTTCTAGTTTCTAATTTTTTAATTTTCATTCTCTGTTTTCTTTTTAGAAAACTTGAGATTAACACTCGTTTTTTTAAACTCATTTTTTAGACTAACGTTATAAAATTAACACAAGTTTAATTTCAATTGATTTTTAGACTTTATATTTAAAATATTGTTTTATATGTTTGGTTTAAATGGAATAAATATAAATTTTACTTAACTCTTATATGTAAGATTTTTACATTTGGTATTCGAACGAAATTTATATCCGTATATAACATAACTAAAAACATATCTAAAGGATAACATATTAAGTTCACCTAAAATTTAGTTTAGATAACATTAACATTTTTTGAGTTAATATTTAAAATAATTTTTGATATATTCATTTGAATGACATGTATATATATATTTTTTACTTTGAAATCTAATATATGTGAAACTGTTTACTTACGGAAACTGTTTTCTATTTTCTGTTTTCTAATTTTTCAGTTTTCATTCTCTATTTTCTGTTTAGAAAAGTTGTTTACTAACGCTTATTTTTTCAAATTTTTTTTTTAGATTAATGCTATAAAATTAACACAAGCTTAATTTCAAGTGATTTTTAGACGTTATATTTAAAATATTTTAAAATATAGTTGATTTAAATAGAATAAATATAATTTTACTTTTAAGTCCAATATATGTAAGATTTTTACATTTGATATCCGAACCAAATTTATATCTGTATAGAACTTAACTAAAATTATATCCGAACCAATTAAGTTCACCTAAATTTAGTTTAGATAATATTAATATTTTTTTGAGCTAATATTTAAAATATTTTTGGATATATTCATTTGACTGACATGTATATAAATATATAATTTTTACTTTGAATTCTAATAAAGTAATATATGTGAAATTTCAATATCCGATATCTGGACCAAACTTGTATTACGATATAACATAACTAAAAATATCTGAACCAATATCCAGTTGAGTTCAATCAAAATATAAAGCTTGGTATAGAGTTCATTTTAAAATTTTGATAATTTGAATAATGTCTAACTTTAAACATAAGCAAATAATTTATGTTTAAATAAGTAATCCAAGTAGAAAAAGAAGATAATAAATGTAATCCTAGTAATGAAAAAATATGTAAGTAGATAATAGTGATAATGTGGTTATAGTGACCTATAGACAAATAGATAGATGATTTTGTTTTCCAGTTTTCTAGAAAACTAGAAAATTGTTTTTTTTTTTTCAAAATGAAAAATGTGTTAGTAAACATGTTTTTTGCTTTCCAATTTTTCAATTTTCCAGAAAACTGGTGACAGGATAATTGGGCATCAGTACCCGACCCGGAACCAATGGCAGGACCCGGAACCACTAGCAGGACCCGAAACCACTGGCAGGACCCAAAAGCAAGATAGTTGTTGTTCAAACTACCCAAGACACCTCATTCCTCAGCATCAATGCTCAACTGTTCAACTCCTCAGCATTGATGTCCAACGGTCAACTCCTCAGCATTGATGCCCAACGTTCAACTCCTAAGCATTGATGTCCAACGTTCAACTTCTCAGCATTGATGCCCAACGTTCAACTCCCCAGCATTAATGCTCAACGGCTCCTCAGCCCCTGGGCATTAACGTTCCATTACTGAGCTGAAGGAAATAAAAGGACACACAAGACATTACTAAGGGGGGAGACTTCTTACGACACTTGAACTTAGACAAAAACACTCTGAACTCAATTGTATATTGAGCACTGCACTCAAACACGTACTGTACTCAACATTGTATTCAGATACTCAATTACATTCAAATAATATACCCGGTAACACATTATTACCGTGAACTGGATAAATTTTTCAGTTAGTAAACAAACCCAATATATGATATCTTGACCAAACTTGTATTTCGATATAAACATAATTAAAAATATCATAACTAATAATCTATTGAGTTAAATAAAATATAAAACTTGGTGGTGAGTTCAAGTTTTAATTTTGATAATGTGAATAATGTCTAACTTTAAACTTAAGTAAATAAGTTATGTTTATATAAAACTTGGTGGATGGTTGAATGCCTGCGGAGGCAAGTGCATGGTTTGGTGGACAGTTGGAAGGAGGCACATGGGGTCTCAAATCCTTTAGCTAGTAATTGTACTTCTCCAGTTTGTACATGTTCTCCTCAAGGCATGCTCAAATGTAATATTGATGCCACGGTTTTTGATAATGATGCAAGATTTGGTGCGGTGATTCGTGATCAGTTGGGAATCTTTGTGGCGGCCAAAAGTGATACCATCGGTTGTGTTCGTGATCCTTTACTTGCAGAGTCTATGGCGATTAAGGAAGCGTTGGCTTGGATTAAAGAACTTGGGCATAATAATCTTATTATTGAGACTGATTGTTTAAATTTTTGTTTAGCTTTCCACTCTCATACTCTGGACTTCTCGTATGTTGGTTCTGTATGTTATCAAGCAATATCGTATTATTGCTAGGGACATTGGCAACCTATCGGTTCGCCATGTCAAGCGGTTAGTGAATCATGTGGCTCATGTTCTTGCAAGGGCAATTGGTTCTTTGTAGGCAATATCATTTTTCAAATAATATTTACAAGAAAATAATAATATACTCAAAATATAATACTCAATTATGTTTTTACCTATTAGTGTCCTTTATTAGGAAGATACAAACACTAATGGAGGAAAAAAAAAATCTATACAATTTAGAGGAGGAAAATTTTGTAAACGGTAAAAAGTTTGTAATTTTTAGGCATGAAGCAAATGTATGATAATGAAAAAATATATATGTTAAATTCAAGTATAAGGTTTGTAGACTTTAATAGAGAAAAAAAAATAGAGAGAAAACATTCGGAGTCCTGGTAAAAAAAAAAAAAAAAAAAAGTTTAGAAATGAGGGTTGATGGATAGATTTCAACTATTATATTTGAGAGGAAAAATCTACAAAGCATATAAAGTTCATAA